>CAUYPK010071678.1:0-18868 GCA_963574355.1 Loris lydekkerianus | reverse complement strand
ACAGTCTAAAATCTGGTATGCTGATGCCCCTGGCTTTGTTTTTATTACGAAGAACTGTCTTAGCTAAACAGGGTTTTTTCTGGTTCTATACAAAATGCAGAATCATTTTTTCCAAGTCTTCAAAGTACAATGTGGGTATTTTAATAGGGATGGTGTTGAATCAGTAGATTGCTTTGGGAAGTATAGACATTTTAACAATGTTGATTACTCCCAGCCATGAACATGATATGTTCTTCCATTTGTTAAAGTCCCCTGCTATTTCCTTTCTTAGGGTTTCATAATTTTTTTTTATAGAGGTCCTTCACCTCTTTTGTTAGGTATATTCCTAAGTATTTCATTTTCTTTGAAGCTATGGTGAAGGGAGCTGTGTCCTTAATTGTCCATCTTGAGTGTTATTGCCATATACAAAGGCTACTGACTTGTGGACATTGATTTTATATCCTGAGACATTACTGTATATTTGATGACTTCTAGGAGTCTTGTAGTTGCGTCTTTGGGATTCTCTAAATATAAGATCATCTTGTCAGGAAAGAGGAAGAATTTGACCCCTCTTCTCCCATTTTGATGCCCTTTATTTTCTTGTCTTATCTAATTGTATTGACTAGAACTTCCAGCACTATGTTGAATAGTAATGATAACAAAGGACAACCTTATTTATTTCAGTTCTAAGAGGAAAAGCTTGCAGTTTTACTCCATTCTGTAAAATCTTAGCTGTGGATTTGTCATAGATAGCTTCCATCAGCTTCAGAAATGTGCCACCTATGCCTATACTCTTCAGTGTTCTAATTAGAAAAGGATGCTAGATTTTATTGAATGCTTTTTTGGCATCTATTGAGAGGATCATATGGTCTTTGTTTTTGCTGCTGTTAATAAAGTGGATAATGTTAATGGAATTGTGTATGTTAAACCAGCCTTGCATCCCTAGGATGAAACGCATGACTTTTTTGATGTAAGCTGTAATCTATTTGTTAGGATTTTGCTGAGAATTTTTGCATCTATATTCATTAGTGAAATTGGTCTGAAATTCACCTTTTTAGTTGGGTCTTTTCCTGATTTTAGTATCAGGGTGATGTTTGCTTCATAGAACACGTTGGGGAAGATTCCTTCCTCCTCAATTTTTTGGAACAATTTCTACTATACAGGAATAAGCTCTTGTTTGGTAGAATTCTGGTGTGAAGCCATTTGGACCAGGGCATTTTTTGGTTGGAAGATTTTTAATTGTTTCTTTCATCTCAATGCTTGACATTGGTCTGTTCAGGAGATCTATTTCATCTGGGCTAAATCTAGGGAGAGGGTGTTATTCCAAATATTGATCCATTTCTTTCACATTGTCAAATTTCTGGGCATAAAGTTTCTGGTAGCATTCAGAGATGATCTCTTGTATCTCTGTGGCATCCATTGTTATTTCCCCTTTATCATTTCTGATTGAGGTTACTGGAGATTTTGTTGTTCTATTTCTAGTTAGTCTGGCCAAAGGTTTATCTATTTTATTTATTTTTTCCAAAAAACCAATTTGTTTCATTAATTTTCTGAATGATTCTTTTGTTTTCAATTTCATTGATCTCTGATTTAATTTTAGATATTTCTTTTCTTCTGATGGGTTTAGGCTTAGATTGTTTTTCTTTTTCTCATTCCATAAGATGGCTTGTGAGTTTGTTGATGCACTCTTTCTGCTTTTCAAATGGAGGCATCTAAACTGATAAATTTTCCTCTCAGAACTACTTTTGCAGTATCCCACAGGTTTTGGTAGCTTGTGTCTTCACTGTTGTTATGCAGTAATGTTATGCAAAATGTAATGTAAAAATACAGTAATATTTCAGCATCTAAATCATTCAAGTTAATTATTTCCTCTTTTATTTCTTCCTGCACCCAACTGTCATTCAACAGAAGGTTGTTTAATTTCCATGCATTTGTGTGAGGTTGAACATTTTTGTTACAGTTGAGTTCCACCTTTAGTGCCTTGTGGTCTGAGAAGATCCAAAGTAAAATTTCAATTCCTTTTTTCTATTGAGGTTTGTTTTGTGTCCTAGGATATGATCAATTTTGGAGAATGTTCCATGGAGCAATGAAAAGAATGTATATTCTTTATGTTTGGGATGGAGTATTCTATATGTGTCTATCAAGCACAATTGTTTTAGGGTCTCATTTAACTCCCTTATATCTCTGTTTAATTTCTGTTTAGAGGATTTGACCAGCTCTGTAAAAGGAGTGTTAGAGTCCCCTGTTATTTTGGTGTTATAGGATATCATATTGCTCAGACTGAGTAAGGTCTGTTTCAAGAATCAGGGAGCATTTAAGTTGGGTGCATAAATATTTAGAATTGAAACATATTCTCATTGTATTTTTCCCTTGATCAATATAAAGTGACCATCTTTGTCTTTTTTGACTTTAGTTGCTTTAAATCTACATCTATCAGAAAATAAGATAGCTCCACTTCTTCCTGAATTCCTTTCACCTGAAAAAATTATCTTCCAATGCTTAACTTGGAGTTTTAATTTGTCTTTTGAAGCCAGGTGTGTTTCCTGCAGACAGCAAATGGATGGCTTGTGTTTTTTAATCCAGTCGGCCAATCTATGCCTCTTCATTGCAGAATTCAAGCCATAAACATTTATTGAGATAATCAATAAGTGTAGTAGTGTTCTAGTCATCTCATTTTGTGAGTGTCCATTGCTTAGTTTTATCTTTTGCATTATTGTGGAAGTTGGGTTCTGTCCTTTAATTTCTGTTCTTTGATGTTGATCCATTGTGATGGTCAGTGTGTAGAACAGGTTGAAGTATTTCCTATAGAGCTGGTCTTGTGGCTAATTTCCTCAACATTTGTAGATCAGTAAATGATTTGATTTCTCAGTCAATTTAAAAGCTTAGCTTTGCAGGATATAGAATTCTGGGCTGGAAATTGTTCTGTTTAAGTAGATTAAAGGTAGATAACAAATACCTTCTTGCTTGAAAAGTTTCATTAGAGAAGTCTGCAGTCACCCTGATGGATTTGCCCCTGTAGGTCAACTGGCAGCTTGAAGAATCTTTTCTTTTGTCTTGACTTTGGACAGGTTCATCACAATGTTTCTTGGAGAAGCTTGGTTAGAGTTTAGGCAACCTGGGGTCTGATATCCCTCTGAAAGGAGTGTGTCAGAATCTTTGGTGATATTTGGGAAATTTTCATTTATAATATTCTCTAGTATGGCTTCCATTCCCCTGGGGCATTCTTCTTCCCCTTCTGGGATACCTATAACTCATATGTTTGAACACTTCATAAAGTCTCATAATTCTGTCAGGGAAGATTCTGCTTTCTCTCTCTTCTTTTCTGCTTCTTTTAACTATCTGAGTTATCTCAAGAGCTTTGTCCTCTACCTCTGAGATTCTTTCTTCTACATGGTCTAATCTGTTGTTTATACTTCCTATTGCATCTTTAAGTTCCCTAATTCATTGCTTCAGTTCCTTCAGCTCTGCTATATCCTTTCTATATTCTTCATATCATTCATCTCTTATTTGATTCTGTTTTTGGCATTCCTTTTGGTTATTGTCCACTTTATCAGCAGTTTCTTTCATTATTTCTATCATTTCCTTCATTAATTTCATCATCTGTATTCTAAATTCCCTATTGTCATTTCTAACATTTCTTTATAAGTGGAATTCTCTGCAGTAGCTAGCTTACAATCTCTTGGGGGGTTGCTCTGAACTGGTTTTTCATGTTGCCAGGATTTTTCTGCTGATTCTTCCTCATGAGTGTTTTCTTGTTTTGTTTCCTTGCCCTAACTTTCCTTTCACTTCCTCTTGCTCCTTAAGTTACCATGCCTCTGGACTAGGGTTTTTATGAGTCCTTTTGGTACAGGACCAGAAGGATGAGAAGATTAAAGAGCAAGAAGGGAAAAAGGAAAAAAAAAAAAAAAAAGAAGAAGGAGAAGAAAGAAAATTAAAAAGAGAAAGGAGAGGGAGGTGAGTAAAAGGGAATATTGACAAAAAGAACAGGGGCGCAGAAAGAGGGAGACAGAAGCAATATAGGTGTACAGCAGGGTACTTTGACCCAATTTAAAAAAAAAACCAACCTCTGGGGCTGCCAGGTTGGGTGGTTCCCTTGAAGTCATCAGCTCTTTGCCAGCCTGTTCAAAGACAGTACCCCTCCTTCACACAAGTAGAGAGGAAAGACAAAATTGCTATAAATCGAACCAAAAAAAAAAAAAAAAAGAAAGAAAGAAAAAGAAAACTTTATGGGATAAAATTTGGAAAAAATCAAATAATAGGGGTAGAAACACTAGCAAAAATGAAGTTCTAATTGTTAAAGAAGGTGATGATGGAAAATTATATTTAAACTAGAAAAATAAAGAAAGAAAAGAATGGAAAAAAAAAAGAAAAAGCTAGAGGGAAAATGTTGAAATTAAAGAAAAAAAAAAAAAACACCAAAAACAAAGCAGTTATATATCTTGCTGAATATCATCTGGGCAACAGGTGATCTTCTGGGGTATGAGATGTTAATCACAATGCTGATACAGGTATATGAGATGGAGACTGGAGGCCTCTGCCGATTTCTCAAACCCCGCAGGGTGGAGAGCCTAAATCTCTCCTCAGCCTGCTTAAAAGGCACTTTAAACTGATAATTTTGGTTAAGAAGAAGCTTTCCAGGAAAGCACTTGTCACTGGGATCACTCCTGAATTGGCTGTTCACTTACCCAGGGTGCCAAAACCAGTCTCATTCTATGCCCCTGAGGCCAAGGCTGTAAGTAGTCTCAGTCCCCACCTTTAGGCTGCTCAGTCACTAGATTACCCAAGGTCTCCCAACTGACCCTTGCTCTGTGACCCTGAGGGCAGAGCTTGTCAGGGCAGTTCTCCCACAATCGCTCCACAAGGCCCACAGCAGAACACTATTAGCTCTGTCTGGCTCGGCAGCTCAGTCTGGAGCGCTAGACAATGCTTAAAGTTCTCTGCACTCTCACCCATGTTCTCCCAAGGTAGTTCAACTGAGTGCCAAGTCCAGAAAAAAACAGCTCACAGGTAAGGCCTTTCCAGTTTGCAATCTCACTGCTGCTGTACTTACAGCTGCCAGAGTGATTAGACTGAACAAACACACACATCCACTTGCCAGTTCTCCACTGCTTGTGTCCTCATGGGGTCCAGAAGTCTCTCGCTGACTCCCTGTGTCCCCATAGGGATGTTTCTGGACAGAACCCACCATCCAGAGATGCCTGGAGTCTTCTCTCCTCAGTCTCACCATGCTCAGTTGCAAGGAAGCTGTTACTGGGCCGCCATCTTGCTCCTCCCTCCAGCATAACTTTTTTAAGTTCTCTTTAATTGCTGCCAGAGCCCAAATCTCTTGCTGCCCCTGCACAATCTCTGATGAAGTCCATGAACCATAAATTAATGTCATTCCTAAAGATGAGGAGTCAGAAATGTAATGCAATTTCCCTTAATTGTATAGAAAATATCCAAATAAGAAACCTGTGAGCCTCACTTGGTGACAGGAAATTAACCCTCATGAGGACCCAACGAATTTTCTGAATTTCCTTTGGAAATGGAAATTTAGGCCCAATGAGGTGGCTCCTGCCTGTAATACTAAAACTCTGGGAGGAAAAACGGGAGGATCTCTTGAGCTCAGGAATTCAAGACCAACCTGAGCAAGAGCAAGACCCCATTTCCACCAAGAATAGAAAAAATTAACTGGGTTTTACCACCACAGTTACTCAGGTGGCTGAGGTGGGAGGATCACTTCAACCCGGGAGTTTGAGGTTGCCATGAGGGCGATGTATATTCTTTATCTTTGGGGTGGAGTGTTCTATATGCATCTAAAGGCTATAGCACTTTAGTCTGGACAACAGAGTGAGACTCTATCTCAAAAAAAAAAAAAAAAAAGGAAATTTAGCTGTAGTGTGTTAGGCTTTCTGTTTTCCACCAGGATATTTTCTTCCAGGAAGTTTCATCTCAGTGATGCTCTTAATTTGTTTCCTCCTCACCAGCTTATCCCTCCCAAATTGAATATGCCTTCGATCTGTTGGAAGCCTGTCTAGAGGCTCCTTCAAACACATTCCCTTTGCAAACCAGGGCAGAGCTACTGTCTAAGGTCCCAGGTCCATGGGTTTGTTCTCAGTAAAACAGGGTGACCACTTTCTTTTGACTACCAAAGATTTTTGACAAATAATTGATTCCAAGAGAAAGGCTGCTGCTTTCTCTAGGAGAAAAAATTAAAACAAAACACAAAATTTTCCATTCAAATGCAAACAATATTAGATGCTCCTCTTCTCCTTTAGCCATTATTTCTGGGCCTATTGAAAGTAGCATGGACTTATAGTCCCCCGACATCTGAAACTAAGGCCAGGCTCCACAACAAGGTCAGAGAGATTGTGCAAGGCTGCAAAGGTTTTTCATCTACAAAATAGGACTAATAACTTTACAGGATTATTGAAGCAATAAAAAGCGTACATAAATGTGTACATAAGTATTCATAAACTTAGCACCCAGATCTTTGCTTTTAATGTCATCCTACAATCCAAGGAATCCTGCCTCCTTAAAAATACTATTTACTCCAAGACTAGAGAAGCAAACATACAAGATAATCCTGGAGCCTCTTTTAGTGCCAGAAAATAAAAAAGTGCTTAAAAAAAAAATTAATAAGGATATGTCAAAGGTTCACAGGAGCAAGTGGGAGAGCTCCCAATGGCCAAAGTTGTAACACTGTGAGCAAGAAAATAAAAAAAGTAATACTGAATTATAACCTAAAGTATAAAATAAATATTGATGAATACACATTGATATAAAGTAAGTTATAGAATAAATAAACAGATGGGGAGAAGAGACAAATCTTTCATACAGAAGAATCCCAACTATTTATGTACATAGTACACATTTGCCAAGTGTGGGCTGGTCACTGTGATTTCCTTGTGATTGAGGTATAGAAAGGAAGGAAAAGATAACTTTGCAGTGAAGAACCTGACCAATACTACTCTAACCAGTGATCAAAGTCAACATCAGGGGTAAATACCTGGTCCACTCATGAGAAAAACATTAGAACAATTCCAGGAAGGGGTCATACTATTAAATACCTGACCAATACTCCTCAAAATTGTCAAGGTCATCAAAAGCAAGGAGAGTTTGAGAAACGGTCACAGCCAAGTAGAACCTAAGAGGACATGGTAATTAAATGCAACATGGTATCCTGAACAGGATCTGGAACCAGATAGAAAATATTAGGTTAAAACTAAGAAAATTTGACTCAATTATGAACTTTAGTAACTATAGTGATCTTGGTTTATTGCAATAAATATACCATAGCAATGTAAGATGTTAACTAGGAGGAAAATTAGGTGTGGGATCTATCGTAACTCTCTGAACTATCTTCACAATTTTTCTACAAGTCTAAAACTACTCTAAAATAAAAAATTTATTTTAAAAAATTATACATAGGAAAAAAACTACACATAACAATATGCCTTCTAAACCATAGAACATATACCTGAGTGATTATTTCTTTATTCTCTCTTTTTTGAGAGTATTTATAGATTTTTTTTCTCTCTCCTTAGGAAAAATATTATATATTAATTATTTGTTATTTGACCAATTTATTACATGTTAATTATAAATGATGTTATACTGAAAAGATCACAAAGCACTTTTACTGAATTTGTAAAAGTTTTATCCTTGACAAATGGAGAGAAGAAATTACTAGGGAGTTAACGAAGAGAATAGAAGGGCAGAAGGCTGGAGTGGAGACCTAACACTGTCACAGTCTTCACCTTCCTTCCTATGGCCACATAATAAAACTCAGCCTTTTCGCACATCCTAGTCTTGAGTGAAGCAGGGAGGCCGTGTCATGGCAATGAGATTCATAGGCTTTGAATTCTCACTCCCCCCCAATGTTTGCATCTCAGTTCTCTACCACTTACCAGTTGTATGGTCAGGGGAAATTATCTCTATAAACTTTAGGATCTTTATATGGGACCTAGGGTGGTAATATCTTCCCTCAGGATGGCTGCTAACACTAAGGGAGATGATGTACATAGAATGCCCAGCACAGAGACTGCCATATGTAAACTCTCAACAAATGGTAGCTATTATTATTCTTAAAGAAATACAAAATTTGGCCAGACATGGTTGCAAAAACAAAGTATAAAATAAATATCCGTGAATCCATAGTGATATAAATAAATGATTGAATAAATAAATGGGGAGAATAGGTAAATATGTACAAAGATGTTACATAACTCCCCACTCTCTAAGTGTGGGCTGCTAGTGGGACTTCCTTCCAAAGAGTACGGCATGGGGTAGGGAAGGAGGGGCCAACTTACAGAGGAGAAAACTGACAACAGTGCTCCGGTAGGCGATCAAAGTCAATACTAAAATTGATATGTCATGTTGGTAGCAGCATGTGATAAAAATGGCACTTTATAAACTCTTGTGGTCTTCCTCCCCCACACCCTGTCTAACCATAAGGAAAATATCTGACAAAACCATATTGAAGACACATTCTACAAAACATGTGACCAGTACCCCTCAAAGCTGTCGAGATCAGTAAAAGCAAGGAGAGACTGAGAAAATGCCACACTTTAATTGATCCTAGGGAGACATAATCATTAAATGTAAAATGATGCTTTGGATGGGATCCTGGAACACAAAAAGGACATCAGGTAAAAACTAAGGAAAACTGAGTTATGAACTAGTTAATACCAACATCTCAATATTGGTTTATTAGGTGTGACAAATGCACCACACTAATGCGAGGTGTTAACAGGGAAAACTGGGCTTGGGGTACATAGTAACTCCTATTTACTGCCTACATAATTTTTCTATAAACCTAAAATCATTCTAAAATGAAAATAAAGTTAAAAGGTCATATTTTTTTAAAAAACAATGCAAATACAATGTGTTTGTTACAGTAACTTGGAACAAACTATTTTAAATTTACAGCAGCCTTGTCTTCATTTATCAACTTGTTAAAATATTCCAAGATACCCTAATGGATCAGGATTTAGACATAGATTGATGATGTAAACTAGTTTATGTTTAAGAAAATATCCTTGGTTTGCTAAGACAACTCTGCCTCCTAGTGTCCTAACATTCAATCCGCATTCAGTGGCCTTCATGCTCCAGTCACTTTTGATGTTTCAAGGTCTAGACAAAGAGTCAAGATATCCTTCAATCCGCTCACCCCACACTCCAGTTGTTCATATACACCAAACTTTATCCTTCTGGATGGCTCCTGAAGAAGCTAGCACTTGGCGTGCAAATGAACTGGCTTGTGAGAATTGTAGGGGTGTGGGTATGTAGGGAAACTGGCCCTTTCCCCTGAAAGTTTGCTGAAAGATCAACTCACAATGAAGGCACATTACTGAGAGGAAGGGTCATTCTCATATACCATGCACATGGGGAGAATCAAAACAGTGATTATCCAATATCTCAGTGAAGGGTATTTTTATACATGCCTTTTATAGGGGAGGAGGGAGAAGAGTGTAGGTAATTTTACTTAGGGAGGATGAACGGATGGGGGAAATAAGATTGCTGAGTAAATTAACCTGAGAACCTGAGAGACAGATACTACATTTTGAATGACTTGGGCCAGTTCTGCTAGCATTCTTCACCTTTTTGTCCTGCAATGTATCAAGGAAACAGGGAGACGAAGGGAAGTCAATTGCCCTCTTTGATCTTTTGATGAGGTCAGTGGGTTTATGCAGAAAGAAGTAAAGCCCATTCCAAAGGCCAGTTAATCTCAAAGGGCCTTAATTCAAAATATTCTTTATGCCAAGCAGTCATATTTGGGGATGAAATTTCCTGAGCTCCTTTAGAATGTAAATGGCATGGCCAGGCAGTGAAGAAGTTTATCCATATGAACGAGAAGCCTTAAAAATATGTATATATGGCGCAATTGCAAACTAACACAGCCCCTTTGGAAAGAAGTATACAGAGTCTTCAAATATCTAAAAGTAGACCTTCCATTTGACCCTGCAATCCCATTACCCAGAAGAAGAAAAATCATTTTACCACAAAAGCATTTGCAACTAGATTCAATAATTGCCAAGTTGTGGAAGCAACCTAAGTACCCATCAACCCATGAATGGATCAACAAACTGTGGTATATGTATATAATGGAATATTATATAGCCATTTAAAAAATGGAGACTTTACATTTTTTACATTTACCTGGATGAAGTTGAAATACATTCTTCTTAGTAAAGGATCGTAAGAATGAAAAAATAAATATCCATTGTACTCCATACTAGTATGAAATCAATATACAAACATTACATGTTTCTAAGAACAACAAAACACTATTATAGTCCAGTTTGGGGGTAGAGGGAAGCAGGAGGGGGGAGAGGGGAGGATGTATGGCAGAAGGAGGGAGGGCATGAGACAGGATCTCACTTTTAAAAAAATGTGTATATAATTTCATGAAGTAATTCTAAAAATGGAATTACTAAGTGAAGTTATATACATATTTGAGCTTGAAATAATTCAAGTTTAAAAAATTTATTTAAAATGTAAAAAAAATACATATTTAACAGAGAAAATTTTAAAACAACATAGTCTTGTTGTTGTTGTGTTTTGTTTTGTTTTGTCTTGTCTTGTTTTGAGACAGAGTCTCACTTTGTCACCTTGGTAGAGTGCGGTGATGTCATAGCTCATTGAACCCTCAGACTCTTGGGCTCAAGTGATCGTCCTGCCTCAGCCTCCCAAGTAGCTGGGAGTACAATTGCTCATTGAAATGCCTGACTTCTTCTAAGATGGGGTCTTGCTCTAGCTCAGGCTGCTCTTAAACTCCTGAACTCAGGCAATCCACTCACCTCAGCTTCCCAGAGCAAAGTAGGCTTTTAACAACCAGGAAAGGAAGGAAAAAAAAAGAAGAAAGGAAGGAAGGAAGAGAGGGAGGGAGTGAGGCAAGGAGAAAAATGTCAATGATGAAGAAGCCATACTCTGTAAAAATAATTTAAAGAGGTTTATTCTGAGCCGAATTTGAGGGCCATGACCTGGAGCCACACCCAAGATGCCTTGAGCAAGTGGACTGGTGATGGGGTTACAATTTGAGTTTATACATTTCAGGAAGATACGAATTATGGGTAAAGTCATGAATTAGTTTAACCCCAAAAAGTTGGGACATCTCAAAGCAGGGTTGTGGGGAAGACTTTACATATTATAGGTGGCTATAAAGATTCTTCAGTTGGCCATTGGCTAAAAGAGTTAGGCTTTATCCAGTAGACCAAGAGTTAGTGAAAAGGAATGCTTGAGTCAAGATAAGGATCTATTAATCTGAGACAAACTATAAGATATAGGCCCAGACTTTATGTATATCGAGGACCTGCAGGTATGTCTTACATAGCCTTAAGCCTGTTAATGAGTTACAAAGGATATCTCTAGGAAGGGAGGGGGACATGATGAGGCATATCTTATCTCCTTTTTTATGGCTAATACAGTATTTCTGTTCCCCAACTAAAATGGATTTGTCCACCTGTCACTGCAGCCAAATGCAGAGACGGAGAAGAGTCCAAGCAAGCTTTAATGACAGAAAAGCCAGCAAATCCTGGAAAATAGTGAGAGTAGTCTCTCAAATCTGTTCTGCCCTGTCATTTGCAAAACCACAATTTTATAAATAAAAGTTTAAAGCAAAAACCATATTAACCCTTATCTTAAACAATAATCAGCATAACCTATTACAACATTTCTAATTCAGAAATTAATTTCCTAAATCAATCCCCTTAAAGTACTCAAGATATGCACCTTTGATTGGAGCGAAATTTACAAAACAATAAGAATGGAAAATATGAGGGGAAGGTCAGATAGGACCCAACTGCCAGACCCACTGTGTCCTGTTGGCCCTAGACTAATTCCATCTTAATTTCACTACATGTACTCTCATCCCCTTGGCCAAGAAGGGGATCTAGTCAGTCAGCCCCTCAGGGACCCTCATGACTTTATTTTAGGATGGGCATGGTGCCTCATGCCTGTAATCCTAGCACTATAGGAGGCCAAAGGCATATGGAACTCCTGAGCTCAGAGGTTGGAGACCACCCTCAACTACAGCGATACCCTGTCTCTAAAATATGAAAAACTGGTGGGACGTTGTGTTGGGCACCTGTAGTACCAGCTACTGAGGAGGCTGAGGCAAGAGGATCACTTGAGCCCAAGAATTTGAGGTTGCTGTGAGCTATGCCACTACAGCACTCTATGGAGTATAACAAAGTGAGACTCTGTCTCAAAAAAAAAAAAATTATTTTAGTTCACAGAGGGAGGGAAAGAAGAAATGGAAAAGAATATCTGTATAATTAACTATCATGAAGTTGTTGGGGTTCAGGCAGTTGTCTGCATTCTCAGTTCTTGGTGAGCTCTTGGCCAAAGAACGACCAGACCCATAAAAGCAAGGAAAGTGTGAAACAAAGTTTATTGATGAGAAGGGTAGGTTTACAGAGCAAGAACAAGATACACGTTTACATAGCAAAATATGTTCTCCATAGAGAACCTCTGGTCATGACAAAAAGGCTTTGGTCTTGGTCTGCCCTACTGTTTTATACTGTCTGGATGGGGCCTTCCTCAAGCGTGGTTCAGATGTTGCCATGGAACTAATTTGATGGACAGTTAACAACAGTATAATTATGCTTAGTTACTCTAAGTTGCTTTCCAAATCCTACTGGGCCTGGGCTGCCTTCCCCCATCCCCCTGCCCCACAATGTGGCATGATAGTCCTATCCTAACTGGGATAGTATTAAAGTGGGTGGCTCTAAGCAAGGCCGCCCTTGTCCTTCTTCCCAGGTAGAGCAATTGCTTGAGGCAGCACCAAGGCCAGACACTTGCTGTGTTCTTAGGAGAGTCTCAGAGGGCCCTTGCTGTCTACCTAACAGAGTCAATAAAGGCATATCTAAGAATTTAACGACATCGTAAAAATGTTCATGATATTATGCTTAGTAAAACTCTAAACACAGTGTGGTCAAAACTTTGCAGAATAACACAGGTGAATGTTCATACACATCCACAAGCAGTGATATGCATTTCTTAGATCACAGTATGCAGAAAATGTAACGTTTTTTATATTTCAACTCAATGCTTGTTCTGCACATTAGAGGGTCTTATGTGCAGGATAGAAAATCAGGTGGCCATCAATAGGACTTTTAGCTATACGTATTTTATAGTTGTTATTATTGCTTCAAGTATTTTTATTTTTTTTAATTATATGAGGGTACAATTCTTAGGTTACATTGCTCTCACCCTGGAAATTGATGCTTCTTTTAATCCTTCATTTTATTTGATGCATAGAAATGAATATAGTCAACTATGAGGCAGTTCAGTCACCTCAGGGTATGCCCAATGTTTAAGCTGTCAATTAAATAGCCATCTTGCTATTTCCCAATAAGATATGTTTGGTGGATTTTTGGTGGATTTTGGTGGCATCAGGGTACAGAATGAGCAGAGGCTGGTCTTTTGCCATCCTCTGTCCTTCGCTGGCATATGCTGAGACATCTCATCTTTGCTTCTCTGGATATCTGCATCTACTAAGCTTGCAGTAACATACGTCTACAGTCTCACCAGGAGTTTTATCTCAGCCTCCTCTCAGCCTCTCTCCACCATTCTGTGGACAAATGAAACTCCAAGGCACTTTCCCATGGTTCCTTGGCCACAAGCAACCTGGACTGTGGTCTCTGGCTAGACCTGCCCTGCCTTGCTCTGCCCTGCTAGGCCCTGCCCATTTCTTCTCTATTGTTGCTGCAACAGTTTAGCACAAGGCCCTTCTCTGTAAATATCATTGCCTTCCCAGGTTTCCCCAGGGATCAGGATACATTCCTTCGCCACCTGAGGTCCCCATCTCTGCCACTCTGGGATTTTCATCATTCCACAGGGTGTGGAGGTATCACTGAGGTCCACACTAGCACGTGCATCTAATCATGCTTCCCAAATCTCTCTGTCCTCAGCTTCAGAATATTTATCAAATATCCAGGGCACAAAAAACTGCCTTTTATATTATTGATTCTCCCTAAATATACTGAGGCTTAAAAATCCTTTCTCCTTCCTTCCTTCCTTCCTTCCTTCTTTTCTTCCTTCCTTCTAATGAGACAAAAGTCTCACTCTATTGCTCCATGTTAGAGTGCCATGGCATCATAGCTCACAGTAACCTCAAATTCTAGGGCTCAAGAGATCCTCTTGCCTCAGGCTCCACCCTGAGTATCTGGGACTATGGGCATGCAGCACAATGCTCCGCTATTTTTCTATTAGAGATAGGGTTTCACTTTTGTTCAAGCTGATCTTGAACTCTTGAGCTCAGGTAATCCACCCACCTCAGCCTCCCAGAGTGCTGGGATTACAGGCGTGAGCCACCATGGTGGACCAATCCTTTTTCTTCAGGCAATGTTTCTTTCAGGAACTTCAAAGGTCTAGTTACAAAACTTAAGTGCTGATGACTATCTCATTTCTTTCTTTTTGAATTCCTGCTGTAACCTTATCCCAATTACATATAGAAAGCCTTGCTAGTGATTGAAAGATGAGGGAAAGGATAAGAGCAAACAGGAATGAATTTATATACACATTCACACACATGTATACACAGGCACATATATATTTATGTGTATATAAGGAACAGAGAAATTAACTCAACAAAAAAGTGTTAGTGATCAGACATTATTTTTCTTTTTAAATAATATTCCATATTTTCCATGTTTCTGAAAGGAACATGTTTCATATGATTGAAAAAGAAAATTATCCATGAAAAAGAAATCGACAAGATTTCTGCCTCCCAGCATCACCACTCACAGTGAAAGAGGGATGGTGGGGACCCAAGCTTTCTCTTCGCCATATCCAATGCTCTCCTATCTGCTATCTCTGTGTTACTTGATCTTTGACATTACTGGCCATTCTCTTCTTAAAATTCTCTTCTTCCTTAAACTTCAGAACTTCAAGTCCTCTTAACTCTTTTTCTAGTTCTCTAATCCATCAGTATCCTAGACCTCAGATCTGAGTGTGATGCTGTAATGGGATGAAACTTTTCTGGGGTAGGTGTCCTAGGAGGGAAGAGGCTAATTTGCATGCAGGAGTGATATCCTCAATTAGTACCCAGAGGGCGGGCTATAGGAAAATAGAGACAACCCACATCTTCCCTCAAGTGGGCAGCCTCTGTGACTACTGAGACCAGCTGTTGTCAACCTGTGGGTCGCAATCCCTTTGGGGGTTGAATGACCATTTCACAGGGGTCGCCTAACACCATCCTGCATATCAGATATTTACATTACAATTCATAATAGGAGAAAAATTGCAGTTATGAAGTAGCAATGAAAATAATTTTATGGTTGGGGATCATCACAACATGAGGAACTGTATTAAAGGGTCGCGGCATTAGGAAGGTTGAGAACCACCGACTTAGACCAATAGAATATGGCACGGGTGACATTTAAGATTCAGGCTCTAAAAGACTGCAACTTCTACCTCCTATCAGTTAGAACACTTTCTCTAGGAGGCCTGAGCCACCATGTGTTAAGTGATCTCATCTGAGAATCCTCTGCTGTGTGGAAGCCCAAGGTAATCATGTGGGTATGCCATTTGAAAGAGATACAAAAAAAATGGTTGCTAAGCTGGGCTCAGTGGCTCACACCTGTAATACTAGCACTCTGGGACACCACGGCACATGGATTGCTTGAGATCAAGAGTTCAAGGCTGGCCTGAGCAAGAGTGAGACCCCATCTATACTAAAAAATAAAATAAAATAAAAACCTTGTCAGACATGGTGTCAGGTGCCTGTGGTTCCAGCCGCTTGGAGGGCTGAGGCAAGAGAGTCATTTGAACCCAAGAGTTTAAGGTCATCGTGATCTATAACACCACAGCACTGTACTCAGGGCAGTAGTGTGAAACTGGGAAGGGAAGGGAAGGGAAAGGAAAGGAAGGGAAGGGAAGGGAAAGGAAAGGAAGGGTAGAGATGGAGAAGGGGAGGGAAAAGAAGAGAAAATAAATTGCTGATGTTTTAAGCCACTAAGTTTTACACAGTTTGTTTCACAATAACAGTTATTTGGAACTGTTTGTCTCCCAGCAAAAGGGGGTTAATACTACAATTGTAGCTGTGTAAAAGGAGTTACAGTGAGAGATGCAGCAAGTTTAAACTTTAATTAACATCATGGTAGTTTCCATGGTAGTTACTATAGAGGAAGAACATTTTGGGGGTGGGGGGGTGGGAAAATACTTGATTAGCCATTAAAAATTAGAAGATGAACCCTAGACGATAAGTCAGCAAAGAGAAATAGAAGCTATAACCAAACCACTTTGAATTTAAATTAGACAGAAATTGGAAGTAGATGAGAGCAGAGAATAGAGAAGAAAACAGAAAGAAGGCAAGAGAAACACAGGAGAGGCCAGGAACAGGGCCAGGAACAAAGCTCAAGTTTCTACGGTGAGTACAAGACTTTTAAAAAATAATTCGCATGTATAAAATACAGTCTTATGTTTAATAACTTATTCACAACATAGTGTGAAGAGGCCCAAACACCCTACTGTGTGCTTCTCCTTGGTTGTGAAAACCAACATGCAAAGTGATTGGGCACCACATCTAAAGGGCTAATGAGGGAAATAAGATTCTGTGTTTAAATGAAGTTAAGGTTGTTGAGTTTGCTATAGCAAAGAAAACATACAACAGGAGAACTCAGGCTATCTCAAGAAAGTTGGAGTAGTGAGACCTCTTCTAAGATGTAGGTTTGTGCAGAGGATTTCAAATTAGGATTAAAATAATACTAGATGTTTATCCATTAGATGCTGTCAAATAATTGGGAATATTCAATTGGGAATATTCCCTGATTATATGTCTTACATTTTATCTATAAGACCAAAAGATAAAAAGGGACCTATTGTTATTGTTAAAGAGTGATTATCTGAGTTAGTCAGAAAAGGGACATAGGCTTTTTTGTGGCTGCTGAGTGGCCTGTGTTGTCCACATTTTGAGTATAGTTCTGATAAAACCTTTTCTGAGCATCACAGTTGGCGTTCAGTAAAACTATTATTTACTTGTGAAGGTAAAAAGCAAATCATCGAAATTAATTATGTCCCTTTGGCTAAATTTTTTGCTGAGATTAACACAATGGTGCTAAAATTATTGAATATTCAAATACAACAGAGAAATAATCACTCTTCTATATTATATTCTAGTAATTATTTTTCTTTTCAATTTAGACAGAGTATCTGCTTAAAAGTTATTTCTGTGACTGGTATAATGTAGGCATCAATTTTCCAACATGGCTCTCTAATTTTTACAAGTCAACTTATTGATGGAACTTCTCTGCATTACTCTTTCTTACAGGTCAAGTGCTCATGTTTACATAGGTCTCCTTCTCTATTCCATTTCATTGATCTGTTTGCTTATCAATACCTTCACAACCCTAACTAATTTAGCTTTGAGGTAATTTTAAAAAAAGATCATATACCACAACACAGTGAGATTTATTCTAGGTATATAAGGCTAGTTCAACATTCACATTCAGTTAATACAATTGACCACATCAAAGGGCTAAAGAAGAAAAATTAGATGATTATAGCAATTGATGCAAAAAGGTATATGACATTACCCACTACTTGTTCATGTTTTAAAAAGAAAAAAGAGGATTGGATTAAAGATGGCGGCCAAGTAACAGCTTCCCTGTAACTGGGCACAGCGAGTCTGGGGAGACAAGACTCCAGGCATCTCTGGCCCGTGGGATCTGCCTATGTTCATCCCTTTGAGGATACAGGAAGCCAGCAAGGGACTTCTGGACCCCAGGAGGAGGACAAAAACAGTGGTAAACTGGCAAGTGGCTGTGTGTGTTCGATCGACCTAATCACGCCGGCAACTGTGAGTACAAGCAGCAGTGAGACTTCAAACCGGAATGGCCTTACCTGTGAACTTTTATGGTGTTCTTGGACGTGGCATTCAGTTGAGCTGCCTTGGGGAGAGCTTGAGCAGGAGTGTGGAGAACTTTGGGCATTGTCTGGGGCCCCAAACTGAGTCACTGAGCTGGGTGCAGGAAGCCATTGTGTGAAAAAACTGCTCCGGCAAGCTCCGCCCTCAGGGTCCCAGAGCAAGAATCGGGCGGGACAAAGTAACCTAGTGACTGAGCAGCCTAAAGGCGGGGACTGAACTGCCTTACAGCCTTAATCCTTAGGGACAAAGTGAGACGGTTTTGCAACACTGGAGCTTTGGGCTGTTGTCCTGGGTAGAGTGCCGTGACGTCACAGCTCATAGCAACTTCAATCTCCTGGGCTTGGCCCTGCCCAGACCTCCATAAGAGCTGTGCAGCAACCCCCGACTGGTGACCCACACCCACTGGACCTCCACATTCCCTGACCAGGAACTGCAGGAGCCACGCAACTCTGCGTTCCCCCTACGGTGTCCTCCCAGCCTCCACACTAGCTCGTTCATCTGGCCAGGGACTCTGGTAGCTGCGTGCCCTCTGGAGCCCTCCCTGCCTCTGCGCAGGGCCCTTCTCATGGCCACAGACTGCTGGAGCCTTGGGTTCTCTGTGCCAAAGTCACTGGGCGCCAGGCACTACCAGAACCATGAGCACCGCCCCCAGCCCTGTTGCTGAATCCGGGTGTGTCACATACCAGAGCTGCTTCCACAACCAGAACTCCCTAACTAGAGCAGCCCCAGAGGAACTACACAGGGTCATTACCTACAAAGATCCAGCAACAATAGAGTGATCCCGCTGGGGTCTAATCTTAGAGAGACACCTCCCCAACTCTGAGGATGGCCAGAGGCAACTGTGAAAAACAATCATGAGGAGAAATCAACAGAAAAACTCTGGCAATATGAATAATCAGAGTAGATCAACTCCCCCAAGGATCAATGGGGCAGAAACAACACAAGACCCCATGCACAAACAAATAGCTGAGATGTCAGAAATTGAATTTAGGATCTGGATAGCAAATAAGATCGAATTAGAATTCCAAAGGTTATCTC
>CAUYPK010071676.1:0-50508 GCA_963574355.1 Loris lydekkerianus | reverse complement strand
TCCATGACTTAGCAATTATGAATTGGGCTGCAATAAACATTCTGGTACAAATATCTTTGTTATAATATGATTTTTGATCTTCTGGGTATATACCTAGTAGAGGAATTATAGGATTGAATGGAAGATCTATTTTTAGATCTCGAAGTGTTCTCCAAACATGCAAATTAGGACCATGAAATCTTAAGAAAATATTTCTTGAGGGCTTACTATGTTCTGACACTCTTCACTCTCCTCCTGGGAATTGTCACTGCCCCTTGTATTTTTATTACCCTTCCCCACCAAGCAGCACAGCCCCTCTGCCATCTCCTTGGGGAATCACTTGACTATTAATATGTGGATGCCTTTCAGATTCCAGGATGGTCTGAAGTCAATGGCAAAAGGACAAAACTCTGTCTCTCTCTTTTGTAATCATTGCTGTTTATGCCTAAGAATCTTATAGAGTTTTTCCTAACCTGGTTACTTCAATTTTTACTTCTTGTCTTTATTCACCTGAGGGAATAAAGTGATTGGGTGGAGACTGGACTGAGAACAAAGCTAAATCAAAGTCCCGGGATGTACTCATAGGAGAACAAAAAATAAACAACAACAACAACAAAACACTCTTTGACCCTATGGTTCCAAAGTCCCTTCCCAGGATCTTTCCTTAGAAAATGTTTCTAGAAATAATCTCAGTCTCTGTTTCAAATTGACTCTTGGTTGTGCTGTTTCTATACACAATTTGTACTATTTATATAATTTGTAATATTCAGCCTTCTGTACATTCAGCTTTGCTTCTCACTCTCAGCACCATCCTTCGTTGTAAGTGCCAGTGCAATTCAGCATCAAGAAAATACCTTCTATCACATTTTGAGAATGAAAGCCCAGTTTCACAAGGCACTCAAATTTTAACATATCAGCTTCCAAAAACTGATAATGATTATTGACAGGTTACTGTGTGCTAATGATCTAGGTTCATTATATTATCTGATTAGATCTGCATGGAGTATATATGTACGCATATAGATATATTACACACATATGTGTGTGTGTGGGTGTATTATAAGTAGTATTGTCATATTCACTGCACACATTGGGAAACTGAAGCAACTGCCACACACACACACACACACACACACACAAAAAGGTAAATTGCCTAAAGTCACATATTTAGAACCTTGACCCATCCTGGTTGGTAACACTTTTTGCATTTTGCTTTGATAGTATCATTTGTGTAGCACGGTCCATAAGGCGCTTAAAACTATACACCATGAATATCTTGTATGGGTTTTATTATTGTTGTTGTTGTTATTATTATTATTATTAATTATTATTTGAAGTTTTTGGCTGGGGCTGGGTTTGAACCGGCCACCTCTGGTATATGGGGCCAGTGCCCTACTCCTTTGAGCCACAGGCACCGCCCTGAGTTTTATTCTTTAAAGTTGATTAACAATCAGTAAAGAAAATACACCATTTATTCCTTAAGCTGCTATGTATGGAAATAAATCAGACTGGGAGAATAGTGCTGGCAAACAGCAGGGATTCCATATCCATGTTTACTGCCAAGTTTAGAGGCACATGGCCCTAGAATGTGTCACTTTTATAATTAGCAGTTGAATAGTTTCACACACAAATTGCATCTCCCAATATAATGTATACATTGTTATCCTCACAACTGTGCTTCATGCTCTGTTGACTCCTCCATCTGGGGCGGTATGCAAATAAATTTTATATACGCACACATAAATTTCCCAAACTCAGATCCAATTTATTGGTATTAACATGAGCTTTCACCTTCCAATATGCTGAAAGAGACAATTTATGTTGGATACTTTGTAAAAAGAGAATTAGATGTAGCTTCGGTGCTAGAAATGTCTCTGTAGGGTAATATATTCCCTCATTCTGCGACGTGTTTTCTCCTCTTTAATTTTTCAAAATGGGTCAAATGAGGCTAAAACATAACACTGGGCAGCTTTATTTGTTTGGCATAATTAGTAATTTGATAATAGTCTCTTTTATTCATGATAGGTATCCTTTTATTTTCCCTTTTCTTTATGTTTTTTGCCATTTTGAGCTAACATCATTCATCTCAGGCAGCAGCTAGAAGAAAGCACATGTCCTCAGTTTCCAAATAAAGACCCCTCCTCTCCAGTTGGCTGTAATATAAGCAGCCCTGCTTTCAACAAACACATCCTGTGACAGTGACCCGTGGCTGTCCCTTTGAATAGCTTTCATTATCATTCATCCATCCAGCAACAGCTACACCTGAGGCTCTAGGCATTGATTATGTGCCAGGCACCCTGGCAAACCTAAGATGCTGTTCAGGGTGATTCCAAATCACTCAAAACAGTAGACTTTCTAGTTCTTACTGTGTTACTGAGGCTTGAACTCAACGAGAAGAGAGAGATTTCTAAGGTTGAAGTTAATCTTAAGATAAGATACACATGGCCTCCAGTAACAAGTATTTGAAAGTAGGTAGGTCATTTCATTTCCCCTTGAGATCTATTGTCTTTATTTATAAAATGAGATTAAGACCTGATCTCCAAAGCTCCTTTCAAACCTAGCATTCTCCGATTCAAACAAATCTATAGTTCCCATAATTATACCAATCTGCTTATGTTTATTTATAACTTCCTTTGTAAACTGTTTCTTACATTTTAAAAATATAGTCAAATTCTTGATCATTGTGGAAACCTCAGATACTACCAATACCTTCAGAAAGGGAAGATAGCAGTTAGCTCCAATAATTTACTCCAGAGATGAGCAATCAACAGTTTAGCATTTTGCTTTGCTCTATAATTTTACGGTAAGTTTTTATAATACAATACAGTTTGAGTGGCTGTAGATATGTCTCTATCTGGTCTCCCAGTTTGCCTAGTGGCTTTTAAATTGCTTTGTGCATGTCTCTAGAAGTTCTTTGATGTATTTCCAGGTTCTGCCATCAGGTAGGAAGAGCAGAAGGGAAAACACAAGCTGTCAGGTCTCAGGGTGAATCTAATCTTCCCACTAGAATCCAGGGAAGTCTGGAATACAGACTTAGGCAAGCAATAAATGCAAGCTGGAAGATAATCAGTATTAATTCCCCGACTACTGCTTTGGAATCATCAGAGAAAGACCATGTCACAGTTCAGAATGAGAACATCGACGGGAAATATCTCGGGAAAAAAAATGTTCTTATTGGGCTGATTTGCACAGTTGCTGATTCTGGCTGTCTGGGTTGCTTAGGAGTCAGGGAAGCACCATTTATGCAACAGTGACTTCCAGGAAAATGATCCGCAATGAAAATAAATGAAGGTCTGTGTTCAAGCCAAGAGAAACATTTGCTCAGCTGGAAAGTCAGCCAAGTGGAATATAACCCTGATCACCTCAGAATTCTGTCCGCTAGCCATCTTGTATTTAATAAGATGATAACGGCAGGGATGTTAATGCAAGCCCAGCTTTGAAACAGTTTGAGAATTTTGTAACCTTTCCTGAACTTAGAAAACTGTTTCTGCCCTTGGTAAGCACTCTTTATTTTGTAGAGTACTACCATTGTGTGTTTTTATGGTTTTTCACCTCCCCCGCCTTCATCATCAACATGAATAAAATACACATGTAAAATGTGCAGACAGGCTTTCCCTCTTAGGGTGGTAAACAGTGGTAACAGTAGGTGTTCTGAGGGATGCAAAGGGGATAGAAAGCTCATTAGTGACCATTCATTTGGCTTTGGCTTTTTCTTCTGGTTGAACAGAATTCTGCCAATTTCTAATATTGAGCCAGGTGTATTAGATTTGGCCTGTCATGGCCTAAGAAACTAGATTGCAACATTGGTGCAATCTCTATCAAAGGATGAACACAAATCAGTCTGCTTAATAATTTACAAAGACAGGGCTGGGCACAGTAGCTCATGCCTGTAATCCTAGCACTCTAGGATATTGGGGAGGGTAGATTGCTTGAGCTCAGGAGATTGAGACCGGCCTGAGTAAAAGCGAGACTCCTATCTCTAAAAATTGTTGGATGTTGTGGCAGGCACCTGAAATTCCATTTACTGGGGAGGCTGAGGCAAGAGGATCACTTGAGCCCAAGAGTTTGAGGTTGCTGTGAGCTACCATGTCACAGCACTCTACCCAGGGTGATAGGGTGAGATTTAGTCACCTGACTATCAAGAAATAAAAAAGTACTAATTAAAAAATTTACACAAACAAAACAAAAAAAACTAATATTGTAATAATGCATTGCCTGCAGTCCTTAATGATTCTTTAATTTGTTCCCTTTTTAACCCATCATCACTTGGCTTCATCCTCCACCACCCCATTGAAGGTTACAAAGTCAATGTGCATAAATGAGTAGAATTTCTGTATCCCAATAACAGTGAAGCTGAGAATCAAATCAAAGAATACCATTCACAAAAGCTACAAAGAAAATAAAATACCTAGGAATAAACTTAACCTAAGAGGTGAAAGGAGAACTATGAAACACTAAGGAAAGAAATTGCAGAGCACACAAACGAATGGAAAAACACCTTGATTATGGACCAGTAGAATGAACATTGTTAAACTGTTCATACTACCAGAAGTGATTTTCAAATTCAATGCAATGCCCATTAAAATACCAACATCTTATTTCACAGATCTTATAAAATTTGATTCTAGGTCTTGCTTGGAATCAGAAAAGAGATGGAATAGCCAAAGCAATCCTAAGGGAAAAGAACAAATCTGAAATCCTCACATTACTATACTTCAAACTATACTATAAGACCATAGTAAACAAAACAGCATGGTACTATGTATCAGTATGATAATAGAGACGTGGGCCAATGGAACAGAATATTTTCTGAATTTGAAGTCCTCATTTAAAAATACTGGCTACTTATGTGATGAGGATGAGCTCATGAATGCCCTATTAGTTCACCAGAATTACTATATAGAAAACACGTCTATACTTACCTCCTAAGTTTTTTGTAATGAATACATGAGATGATACCCCTGATGCACAAAGAAATATGCCAGATACCTTTCATTAGCATCTCACTATCTTTAGTCATGACTAATTAATAAGGACAGGTTTTTTTCTAGTCTCCTCATATGTAGCCAGGCATCTTCTTAGCAGCAGTTGCAAATAAGATGCAGAGACATCTTTTATTTTAGTCCACCTTGAGTGTTCATATCATCACCAGGTACAGCCTAACCTAGACTCAGAAATACTCTCAGGAACCTAGTTTACATAAAACGCACTCTTGTTACTCCTCCCTCAGTGCCTTTTTTTTTTGGTCCTCTTTTTCAATCACATTCGTGTTACTATATGTCTCTCACCTGTTTACAATTGACTAGGCCTTACTATCTTGTAATTAACAGAACAGAGGAAGGTTTTATCTCCCAGTAAATAGGGGCCAGTGAAGAACTCTGGCTAATTCACCACTTATAAGAACAATTTGGACACCTTTCCCTGGTTTTTACAATCACTATGCTTTTCAATCTTTCTTTATCTTTTTGCAATTTCTATTTTGTTCAAGGCCATTTGGCTTTTTCACAATTGCTTGCATTCATCTTGGTCAATTTATACAGATCAAAATGTTAGACTGTACTTTATAGACACATATTCACAGTATTTACTGAAGTAAATATTACTCTGCTGTTATGCATATTCAGCAACTTCATCCAGCATATACTTCTCACATGCTCTTTGTTAGACCATTTTCCTCTTAGATGTATGGTTTTGAGATTTTTAGTCTCCTTGCAGATTCCGATGCTTTACCACTTCCTAAATTTAGTCGTAACATTGAGCTCTGTTGATTCCATCACATCTTTTTCTTTTCCATTTTCTGGGCACAGTTCCTTGTCATTACTCTTCTTGATTTGTGAAATAATGTCTGAAATGCTTCTTACCATCCTTCTTTCTCCCATAGTTTATAACTCCACTAGAGTTACCACTCTATAATGTAAAGAGAATGGATATTTATTTCTGTCATAGGTATTAAGAGACAAAAGTATTTTTCTTAGATTTTACAGTGAAGAATAGTCTCAAATTGACAAGGTCTCCAAAAGCCTCCACAATCTCCCTAATTACTGCTACAGCCATATCTAACTGTACATCATTCCATAGTGACTATTTCATTAATATTCCATACTTTTACTCATTCTAGTCTCCTGCTTATCCTTCAAAGTATAACTCAAGTATAATCCTTTACCCCATGCTGTCGTTCATGATTAAAACCAAGGAGAATTATATATTTTTTTACTTTTGCTCATGTAGCACTTTATAGATGTCTGTATTACTACAATTATGTATAATAAACCATGTGAATATATGACTTCCTAAGTGGTTTGAAATAAACTTGATGGTTGCATCTGCCGCAGTGCCCAGAGCAGTGTTTTGTATGGAGGAGTACACAGTATACATTGGCAGAATTCATTAAAAGAAATCACTTGCATAATGTTCTTTTAAATGCTGTAGGTAATAAATCTACATGACATTGACTAATTTTGTATTTTCCTAGGGGTTTTCTTTTGTACAGTAAAGCAAAGTCAATTTTACATTTCTTGTTTATAGGGTTGTTTATCATACACGTGTATCCAAAGGTATACTTACTTTCTTATTCTCACTTACAAATGGGGGTATATTGTTATCTACTTGATAGGATTACTGTGAATTTTAATTCAATAAATGCATACGAAATACCCTGACTGATATATATTTGTTTCAAATATTTTAGCTATCATCAAAATTTCTTGGTGAAATTTAAATATAAAATATGTTGGTGATAATATCCAAGTTATTTTTCTAACCTCCATATTAAATACCAATATGCCAATTGAGAATAATGAATTGACATTATTTTATGATACAGCAAGATAGTATAAAAAATTTATTGAAATGTAACATTTTCTAAACCTCACAATAAAAATAATTATATTGAAAAGAAGAAAACAATAATAATAATAAACAGCAGGCACTTCATATGCATTTTCTTACTGTCTTCACAACCTTAATGAAATGCTATTATTATTTATCCACATTTATCCATTTTCAGATAGAAAGGTGAACAAATGATCCAGGATTGCAAAGTTTATGAGTATATGAAGTAAGAAGGGATGCTTGATCACAGATCTATCCAGCTCAACAGACATTCATTTAATCATGTGTAATGTATGCTACTTCCATAAAGTGTCATTTTTTAATGTATTTCTTCTTACTATTTACTCTCTCCAGTGTACTTTCTTCTGATCAATATATATCCAACTAATACTTATTTGAATGTCATGGTGAATGATACGGGGCAACTGAAAACTCCCTAATCCCTGTATAAAAACAGCTATTTTTCATCACCAACATTTGATAATAGTGCCTTTAAAGGCACTTAGTATTTTTTTACCTTAAGTTACAATTGCTAATGTACATGTTTTCCTTGCCTATCTAATCTCTCGGTTGCTTGAGAAAAGAAATAGCATATTCAAAGATACAATAGGTATATCATATTTGGATTTTTCTATTTTTTTATTTTTTATTTTCTGTATTCATTCATATACACACTAGGTGAATAATATTTGAATTTTTCTGTTTTTTGTTTCTCATGTCAATGTTATAATGTGTATGACAGATTTCAATTTTCGTATTTTATAGGTGAGGAAAAAAGAATGTTCTGAGCAGTCTTGTTCATTATATAGCAGTATTCATACAGATCGTGGGCCTAATGATCTGTGGGCCTAAATGTTTTAAAAGATAGTCAAACACTAAACTACTTTCCTTTGATGTTCATGACTGTTGTAATGCTCAGTTCTAATAAATTTCATGAAATTTAGTTCCTGGAAATCTTGCTTCCAGCAGATTGGAGGGTTATTGCTGTGGATACTACTAAGAAATGGGTTTTAATTCCTAATGTAAACAATGAAAATTTTCTATTTTAGCCTTGTTTTCATTCTAAATACACATTAAGAGGCAAACATTAAGAGGTTGATTATTTTATCATTGGCTTGATTTTCTGGCCCAACATTTCTTAAATACAGACTATTAAACCACCAGATTGAATCAGCAAACTTAAAAAGCATGAAAGGTCCCCTAGAGCTGTATCCTGTATCCATCTGTTTCTTCCACTTTCATAATTTGTAAGGTTTAAAAAACCCATTTGACAGCTTTCTTCAGACATTCAAATGACCCAAGGTCATGAGTCTAATAGATGTATACAGGGAACTTGCCGTGTGCTCAGACACTTTGCTTGTTGATGGCTGCAAACTTAAAACATATTCTCCAGGACTGGATCTGAATGCTGCAAACACAACTCTCACAAGTTTTTCATGGGATTTGCTATTTAAATTCTCTTCAATTAGAAATTTTTTAAACCACTTATTTCTTAATAAGACAATATTCCATTTTTAAAATAAGAAAAAAAGTTCTTGCAGTATAGTTAATTAATTGTGCAAATTCTACAGTTGAAATAAAGCACCAGGAAATAATCCAATCGCACGTATGATATTACCGTGCAACTCTTTGATTCTTCTCTTTGTGCTACTCACTGTAGCCCTTTCATGTTCTCTTTTAACATATTTTCTCTTTCTTTGTTAAAAATCCATATTCAAACCGGGGATGGCTTATGAAACCATCTTCTATGTGGAAAAGCTTTGACTGTATAGGACTACAGGTAGACAGTTTTGTTAATAGCCTCAGATTTCACCATATAGCATTGGCAAAATTTTAATTTTCTTGGTGATTTCAAAGCTAAGAACAGAACGTACAAAAAGTTAAAAAAGCAGGTAAACCCTATAAAAATGTTGTTTCAAACATAATGTATATGGCAGTGGATTAGTAATAATAATTGGGAAAGCTTTCATTTTTAATTGCTATCTGTTCATTCTTATTATAATCATCTGAGAATAAATGAGCATCTGCTGGGTATTATTTTAAGCAAACATGGTAGTAATGAAAGGAGAGTAACTCATTTGAGAACATTAAATTAATATAAACAAAATTAAATAAAATTTATTTATATTACATGCCATTGACTAATTTTGTCATATAATTAGAGATGTAAATTTTATTTATTCATATATATATATATATTTTTTTACTTTTTCTTTTTTTTATTATTAAATCATAACTATGTACTTTAATGTGATCATGGGGCATCATACACTGGTTTTATACACAGTTTGATACATTTTCATCACACTGGTTGACAAAGCCTTCCTGGCATTTTCTTAGTTTATTTATTTATATTAATTTAATTTATTTAATTTAATACTTCTTGAGACAAAAATGCAAACAAAACAAAGGAGATTATACACATATTTAAAGGAACTTAATTAGACATTTGACTGAAAAAAATTTTTTTTGAAAGAAGTTTCTTTTAGTAGCTTCCTTAATTTTTCAATTTGGGAGTCCAGAAAACATTTATTCATTACTATTTTTTAACCTTTAATGTGAGTCAATGTGTAGCTGATTTATTTTCTTTTCCCCAGTTTTGTTACATATTCTTTCTAAAGTTTTTTACACTTTTTCACAGAACTCAAGGTAAATCAAAGGTTAATACTTAGCAGTATTTGAGATTTGAAGCACATTGGGTGTATGAACGACTGGTTGTGAAGTTAAATCCAGAAGGATTTATATATGACCATTAGGCACGCACCCCTGAACATCTGGATTTAAATATGAGTTTTAACCTCTGATTATTTTTATAAAGCACATTTGCATTAGCTTTGATTAATTGCATGTCCGCTAACGAATCTACTGAGGATTTGATTTACAGCTTTTCAGCTTCACAGTTTAGTTACAATCAAAACAAAAATGAGAGATAAATCAAGTTTATGTTCCTCAAATCCAGTTGTTATGAAAGCTGGGATGTTCTATTTTTCTCCTTATTATGTGAGCATATGCTTTTTTTCTTTCTTAATAAATTGAGTGGATTGAAAAAATACATCTTAATAACTCTGAAGTTACCTCTTAACTTTTCAACGTTTCCACTGAGCCAGACCTGCTGTTATAGTCTTCTCTGATCTCTGATCCCTTGAACTTCTTTTAGTCTATTAGAACATGAAGCCGATCTGGCTTTATATCTCTCCCAGACCCTCCTGGACCAATCTCATAGCTAATCATTTCAGTGACTTTCTCCCTACTACTTTTCATTTATTCAATCTCCTCATTTTCTTCTGATAACTGCTTTTTAACCATAACCAAATGTAGACCAACCTACTTATCTTTCCTTTTCCTGGACTGGGAAGTGCTGCAGGAGGAGACCTTACGATCTCTGTAATTATATCCATTACGCATTTTTGATTGTGGCTTGGCTTCACTTCAGATCTCTAACCCTGTCCTCAACTCTTGTCAATTCTCACTCGCAGCATGCAATGCATGCCATACAATCTATTTTATTGAGACAGTACTGATCACCAAAAATGGACTTTTTAGACCCTACAGAACTATCCATCACAAAGAGTGAAATTCAGTGTATGACATTTAAAAAAAATAAATAGAAGTTTAGTGTAATTCTGGAAAGGAATGTAGACTGGCAGAACAATCTAAATATACTAACATGTAAGAAACAACCTCACAACCTAACTTATATTAGAAATAAGTGACATCTTTTGTCCTTAACAAAAGAACTATATTGAATCACTCTTTTTGATAAAGTAGCTTCCCAAAGGGGTACAGGTTAACAATTCTTCAATAGATAATATATTGAATATGAACAATTAAGTAAGTTGGTATTAGATGTTGGGAGACATGTTTCCCCGTGTTGGAGTGAGAGGTTAAAGATAAGAGACAGGGGAAGGCTAGAGTGACCCATGCGGTAATGAATTGAGAGTTTAGACGTAGGTATGAGTTTATGTATAGCTAAATCTTAATACATATGGTTACATATAGGTTATATGAGTATATATCTGCACTCATATGTACACATGTATGTGTGTAACAGGGATACATACATACTCCAACCCCTAATTCTCTGAGCCCTGAGTTATAAGTAAAACTTTCCCTGGAGAACATTAGGAACATATTTCAAACAGAAAGAAAACCAACATTATTGAAAATTGACATCATAACCTTCATTTTTCATCATCCCGCCATAATTAACAATACTGTTAATTATTTCAAACAATAATTAACAATACTGTTAAATATTTCAAACAATACTGTTTTAATAGATACTTTGTTACAGTTACCGCTGATTATTTGCTAATTACCAGATCCCATGTGTTATCACCCATTCTAAATTCACTTGAAGGATGAAAGTGAATTTAGCAGTGCTAATCATCTGTGTGTGTTTGTAAGTTCTAGTTGATCTCTTCTTAACAATGTTTTTGCTCCTTTTTCTTTAGTGTACATATGAAGGTTTTCAAGATCCTTTTCAACCAATTTCTCCTTTAAAAATCTCATTTTCTAGACTCTATTTCTTTATTTTTCTCTATTTAGGTGGGAAAAGTAGTAATGGTGAGAAAAGCTTTCTAGTTTATCCATTTAGGAGACTTTTTGCTTTTAATCAGCAAATAAATTAAAATATTTTTTTCATCAAATTCAAGCCAGAATATCTTGAGTTATAAAAAGATGCACAACTTTGTTATAGTGTAGTGGTTTTAATATAAGCAGAAATCCTACATTAGAGTTATAAGATTTTTTTATTGGCATTTACTAATGCAATTTGGGAGAATTAATGGGTCAAACAAGATGTGGAGGGATGCCATCCCACTCTCAGTAAGTCATGACAATTTTCATGTAACTTAATAAAAAATAAAGTCCTTTTGCCCTCTATTTATAGCAACCTAATAAAATGAGCCATATATTAAGTTTTCCTCTTTGATACTATGTAGGCTAGAAACTGGCATAGAAATATGGCAGAATTTCTCTATATCCCTAAATGAGTTAATGGAGATAATGCCCTCAGGGACACAGGCTGATGGGATGTGCCCTTACAGTATCTGTAGAATGATAAAACCTTACACACTTAATCTCCATTGAATTATTTCTACTACTCCCCACTATGATGACAGTGGGCAGAAATCTGTCTATTGAGTTTGCATCCCTTATGCAGTTTCTGTTGATTTAGAGTAAAAATAACATCTCAATTTTTTTACTCTAAGTTAAGGAAGCAGTCCTTAGTAGATAAATACATCTATCTGTCTTTCTATTTATATATTATTTCTTTGCATATCACTCCTAATTTCTAGATCATTTTCTCCTAGTATTATTACATACAGAATGCTTTCTTTCATTTTATCTTACAGAAGTTTCAAATTCAATATGTCTAGAACAAAATATATTCTTTTCTGTTCTTCCCACCCAAACAAAACGAAAACTGAAACACAGAAAAGGCTATATTTTTGTCCTGCATTCCTATCATAATCACATCACCATATTGACCAGATTTGTTGCCTTGATACAGCATATGTTTCTGAAATAGGGATAGTACTGAGTTACCAGTGATCTTCCTGGGTTTACTGGTGTAATAAGTGAATGCAGATACTGAACATTATACAGAATATTAGATAGATATTGAAAGACACTTCACATTGTGTTATTTTAGATCTATTTCACTGGAGTGAGATTAACACAAATTTATAAAGTTACAACTTTCCTGTACTTGTACATTATTGGCAATCACTACTCAGTTGAACCCATTTTCTATTTCTGTAATATGCTATGTGGCATTATGGTGTACTGGATTATCATTCTGGTTCTTTATGCCTTTACATCAAGGGATCTTTCAGTACCTTATAATGGTAAGGTCAAGTCTACCTATATGCCCATTGATTCTGAGCTGGAGTTTGAATGATGAAATAGAAACAGACACACAAACAGACCCTAGACCTGTGTTTGTATGGTTTGTTTTAACTTCTTAAATATCTACTAGATGACAGAGGAACAACATGATTTTTGATAACTGCTAGTCCAATCTAAAAATCTAAATCCAACTTCACCTAGTAGCCAAACCTAGGCTACCTGGTGGTTACCTTGTAACCAGTAGCCAAATACCACTACTTATGAGTCTGAGACAGCCCAAGTAAATTACATATTTGTGAGTGTGAGAAGTAAATGTTGACTGTTTGAAGTGAGTGTAATTTGGGGGATTGTTGGTTACACAGCATTCATTGCAGCAATAGCTGACTAATATACAAATTGTGAGCAGTAGGGGACATTTTCAAAAGAAGAAAGTGGTGAGCTTCTTGTGATAAGTTATTTAATCATGTAAGCACTAAGACAAATGCTAAGAATACAGCAAGCCTTTAACTAATATTACCTTGATGATAATGATGAGATTTCCTTAAGTACCATATATACTCGAGTATAAGCCGAGTTTTTCCGGCACAAAATTTGTGCTGGAAAACCCGAACTCAGCTTACACTCGGGTCATACAGGTTATTTGATTTGATGCGCGTGCACCTAATCAAATGCACGTAGTCTCCAGTCAGTCTTCTGCCGTCTGCTTGAGGGGGCGGTGCTTCAGCTCAGTCCACAAGTCAGGCTGAGCTGAAGAGGTAGGCGGCTGAACTGAACTGTATTCTACTGAACTATTTAACCCACAATATAAACCCAAAACAATCACAATAATTGATATTTTTATATTTGAAATTTACCAGTGGCTGCTGCATTTTCCACCTCGGCTTATACTCAAGTCACTAAGTTTTCCCAGTTTTTAGGGTGAAATGAAGGCTAATATTCGGGTCGGCTTATACTCGAGTATAAACAGTATTTGATCTGAAGCTAGGCTCTTTCTCTAATGGACACAGGAAACATAAGCTAGCCAGCAATTAAAAGTCCTCCCTTACATGTAGTATCATAATTTATGCATCCAGCAATATTCCTCCCCAACTCAAAGTCAAACTTGATGATATTTGTAAGTCCTAAATTCAAGTAAACACCAGTTTAAATATATCCCACATAGAAAACATGAGAATATCATGATTTCCAGCTATCAAAAAACTTCAGTTATAAAAAGACATTGACAAAATTGTTCACTTAAATAACAACAAAACAATTAAAGGACTGTAAGCAAAATAAAGATCAAATGTATAATTTCAGCTTGATAAATATTTTGCAATATAGCCTAAGCCTTTAAGCCTTTTCAGAGTTGTTGTTGTTGTTTTTGTTGTTGTTATTGTTTTTTCTTTCCCTTACCCAATTTATAACACAAATACACAATTATCTCTGATGTGTCTATTTCTCCATCCCCACACCTCTATTTGAAGTCCAATGATGGAGACTACAGCTTAAAGCCTATTGACTGTGCTTACTGGGAATGAAGCTTTCCTAAATATCCCAGTCCTGCTTGGAGTTAGGACTAGCCATATCAATGAGTACAGACCTATGCAGGTGATGTATACCATTTCCAAGTTTGGCCTTTTTTATCCAAAAATACTTTGGATAAAAATCTCTTGTGTCATCTTTCACTGTGTTATTCTGCACTGCGTATGGCTTCTCATATGCATCCCAGAAGGACAGAATCCAGAAAAAGATTCCAAAAGACTTGGGGATGGTAGAAATCCAAGATGGAATGATTATGTAGAAAGTACTTGCCAGCAAGGAAAACCTACATTGGCCTGATCAGAAAGAGAAATAAACTTTTATGATGTAAAATCACTGGTATTTTAAAGTTTGTTTATTATACTTTTTAGTATCAGCCATATAAAGTAATGCATACATTGGTCCAGAAGAATAGTGGTACAGTAACAACAACAACAACAACAAAAAAGTAGTGATTGTTTTATGGTCAGATGGCAGGTGATGAGGAAACAAATATATCAGGCTGGAAGCTTATTAATTCTACTATGCTATGGCAAAAAACTTAGTTCAACTGTTGCCTATGGTAACTTGGAATGCAGTCTATGTGCCAGCTGGGCCTGTAGCTATGGGGAAGTGATTGGGAAAAGAATCAAAACAATAGTGTTTGCTGAGATTAGCCTAGACAAGAATTGGCTAGTTTTCAAGATGAGATCCACGGGAATGGATGCATTCCAAAGATCAAGGTTTTACTAGAGGTTGAAAAGGTAGGCAACATGTGGACTCTAAATAGTAAGAAATAAGAATAATAAAAGTCCACTAAGTCTTCTCAATCTTTCATTGAGTACCAAGGTAAGATAGCTTCCCTTCATGTTTTTATTTGTTTTTGGTAGTTAAATATTAGGTTGAAGAAAGAAGGGTAGGAAGAAAGAATTTTTTTTTTTTTTTTTTTTATTAAATCATAGCTGTGTACATTAATATGATCATGGGGCACCATACACTTGGTTCATAGATCGTTTGACACATTTTCATCACACTAGTTAAGATAGCCTTCCTGGCATCTTCTCAGTTATTTTGCTAAGACATTTACATTCAACATTTACCAAGTTTTACGTATACCCTTGTAAGATGCAAAAGGTTGATTTACTATGTATAGGAAAAAAAAAAGAAAACAAAAAAACTTTTCATATGCTTACAAGCACTTGGAACTGACTGGAAGCAAATAGGCCAGAAAACCACCAACTATTTAATGACATTGCTTTGCCAAAGGGGGGAAATACTCTCTTCAAAATGAAATAAATGAATGAATCAATATACAAAATAAAACAAAACAAAACAAAACAAAAAAACAAAAACCTTCAAAACAATCCTCAGTCTTATAAACACGTGGCCTTCTCCCAAGAGATGTGTGTTCCCTAATGCCAAGTTCTGATATAGCCAAAAGGTCAAGGGTCACAGGAAAGGTTCTCAGAGGATGGAGACTACAATGCAGAGAAGAACAGAGAAGGCCATGCTTGTTGGAATAATTAAGGTCTATTAATGAAACCTTCAACTCAGTAGGGAGTAATTGCAATTGATGTCCAGTGGAATTGACAATCTCTAGTAATTCTACTGTGTCTTTCACTTTCATTTTTCCAACTACTAAGAGCTCTTACCATGATATTTTGACCCTGCCTACCCTTGTGTGTGTATGTTTATAAAGAGTGTGTTTTTTTGAGATGATATAAGGGGGACATACTGTTTTTTCTTCCAAAATTACATACATGTATTGGTTATTAATTAGTATGCATTATAGACTAAAAACTATTTTAGGTTAGAAATAAAAGAAAAGATGCATATTCTGAGAAAAGTGAAGAAGTAATTGAAGAAGACAAAGTTTTCCCTCAAACACTGCCCTAAACTCTTAATCAAAATCTTTCTTTTAAAGTAGCTTTCTGTCAATGTTGGATTTAAGAAGAATTTTGTTTTGTTCATATGCTTTCGCCTTCCCTGAACATCATTTTGTCCATTCCCTGCTGTGAGTGCCAGTGGAAAATGTTGAAACTGATGAAATTTGGTAGTTCACTAATCAGAGACTGTGAACTTAACTCTCAGATACCTATATTATTGTTGGTGAAGCATCCCAGAGATTAATGCCTTGAATATACAGCATATCTGTTCTAAATGGCTACTGACCATGCTCACTGAAAAATGCCTCATTGCTTTCCTCATGTCCATGAGCGGGATAAGCTAGCAACAGTGGTGAGAGCTCAGAGATCATTTGGGCTGCATGTTGCTATCTTGTTCATAGCATCGAAGACTTGGATAAGCTCAAGAACAGTGAAGACCTAGAATTCCTGTTGAATCTGTTGGTAAGTACAGCAGACCATGCACTAAGGAAAAGAAAGAAAACTGGAACTTGTTAGCTATCATCCTGTAGAGTTAGGAAGAAAGGATTCTGTATACCTCTAGGTTGGGAAGAAAGTGATGTAAAGTAATACCTACCACTCATTCTGGTTGATATAAAGTGGTACAGGTCCCTGCACATTGGTGTGTTCAGCTTAGGTTTCAGAACCTTGTTGGCAATAGAATAGTTCTCATCTGTGTTCTATTTGTGGTTTAAGAAAAAAAAAAAGTGTGGCTTTGGGAACCCCTCCCAGTACTAGATACTTTCCTTGAGGAAAGCACACTGAAGGGGTTCTGATACGATGGTCATGCATCTCTTCATAGATCTTGCTAATGAATAAGGTACTGTGTCATTTGTAGTTGGTATTACCACATCAAGTTATTGGATGTTCTAGTATAATCATTGTTCTCCATACCTTTTCATTCTGTGTCTGACACAGCCTACTGGCTCAACTTTCTTGCTCTACTAAACATCTGTCAAAAAAACTAAGTGAGTTGGTCTGAAGATTTTTTTTTACCAAATACTGAGTAAGAGTCCATGGATCCAGGATTGAATCCACAATAATGTTGCAGAGGCTCTTTCATGAGCATTGAGGGATGCCACTTGACACTTCATTGCAAAGCAAAAGTGGCAGTACAGCTCCAACTTCTATCTGCTGTCCTGTAGTACTGTCAATGATATGCTCATTATTAATTATTCACCAGAATTTCATCCTTACATGAGTGACACATTGATGACCTTTGTCCTTTCATGGTAACAATTTATTTACATACTTGCTTATGATTTATGTTATTCTCAATTTGTCTTCTAGATAAGAGAAAAAGAAAACATTTTTCTCTGCTTCTGCTCTGCTCTAAAGATCAACTAACGTATGCTGGAGCCAGGTCCCCCAGGCTTGTAAAAAGTCATTGGGCACATCTTGTTCCAACTCCATCTATAATTATATCACTTAGCTTGCTTGAAATTGCACACAATGGAAGTATTTACACCATGGAAATCAGCAAACACTACAAATCAGGATTCTCTCATTCCCATCTCCCTCTTCCTGTCCCACCCTAGACAGCTGGTTGTTAAGGCATTTCCCCATGGATCAACAGTTATAGCCTATCAAGGAAAGGTTCACACTGTTTGAAAGGGAGATTTTAGGTCCTCAGAACACAAGGAGCCATATTCAGACTCAATGGAGAAGAGATTGTTTATCAACCAGAGATTCCAGGCTTTGAGAAGTGACTGGGTGGGAATTTATATTTTTCCCATTGAGTAGAAAATAAATATATTCTCTATGTGGAAAGAGGAGTAAAATGGCTATTTGGCACACAATAGAAAGATCCTGGCAGAAATTGTCACACATTTGCCAAAACTTGTATTACCTACTGACTTTGAACACATGGCCATGCAGTATTTCCTATTCTTGATTGCAGCTAAATGTGACTATATGAACTTGGCAAATAGAATCAGCCCATATTTTGGCCATGGCCCATAAGAGCCTCCCATGTTTTTGTTGATATACTCTCCCTGCTATTCAGAGGATAACTAAGAAGAAATCAAGGCCCTAGAGAGTGGTGGAATTTTAAGAAACCAACAAAGTCTCTGTAATCACGCAGAAGGCTGCTTTTGACCTGTGTGCACTGGAATTTGAGACAGCAGGAAATACACTTTAATTGTGGTAAGCCACTAAGATTTGAAGGCATGCTTATTTTAACCTATAGCATTATTACCTTCACCTATGGCAAGTCTTTAGCATCTCAATAGAGCTCTTTTTTTTTTTTTTTTTTTTTTTTTTTTTTTAACTCTTTGATCCTTCTTGTAATATTGCCAGCACAGTTGTAATTCTAAAGCACACCCTATTTCTAAGAACATTTGCTGATTTGCCACAGGATAATTTAATGACAGGATAATGTCCAAACTCTCTGGTATGTTTATAAGTTCTATAAGAGGACTCACTTTTGTCATTTTGGTAATTCTTGACACTATTCAAGTTGACTGCCTCCCACCTTAAAAAGTGGAAAAAAATGTATCATTCTGATTAATTCACATTTCTCTGTGCATGCTCTCAAGTTTCCATTTATTTTATTGTTTTCCTTCTGTTCCAGAATTATCATTATTGAAAATTTCTTCCTGCGGAAACACCACTCATGTATTTGCCCTCTCACACATGGCATGATTTTTCCTTGCAGCAATCCATTTGCCATTGCTGAACCAGGTTAGAATGAAATAAGCCCACACTTATAGCTCCATAATACATTCTGCATAACAATAATATACCATTCATCATATTGTTATTCATAAATTCTCCTCTGCAAGCTTTTGAGTTGGTTTAAGTTTCCCATTGCTAATTCTGTATCTCTACTCTCTTACCCCATTGTTATCTACAGAAAACACATATTTTTTTTCTATTCAACTGGATGGAATTAATTGCCCTCCAGTAACTTCAACATTATTATCTCTTTGCGATCAGGAAATAATGAACTTTTTCTCAATGGTGACATTTTAGGGTAAAAACAATTACAAAATTGTGAGTCTAATAAGGTTGCTGGAGAGAAGATGAAAAACTTGCCCTATTAAAAAGCAAACAAAATTACAAGCACTCATTTCTGTATTAATATTACCACATGCAAAATATTCTTCTTTGTTTATTAAAGCAAACTTTAAACGATTCTAACTAATGACAGTACTGTTAGCATAACAAGTTACTGTTTCTCCTTCAGTATAATGAAACATTAATAAAACTAAATTCACTCATTCAAAATCATCTTTTCCCTGTTATTTTTGTTATCCCACACTTCAAAATTATTTTAGCATTTTAAATACATCCTAGAAAGTCTATATAATAATAATCTAAAAAATACACAATTTTAATTAAATTAATGTAGATGAAATTTGATCTGTAAGCAAGCCCAAAGATGCAGGTAAAACTATATATTTTTCAAAAGGTGGTGTCTTAAAACTTCAAAAGATACTTTTTTTAAACTTTCAGTAAAAACCTACGTGTTCAGACTATGAAGCATTTTTATTTCAATCAGTACAACACTAGATCTGTTTTTCTTTTCTCCAGTATTATTTTTCCTTGACAGTGGTGCTATTTACTAGTGTCTTATTCTAAAACACAGGAAATGTAGAAAATTTAGTAAGCATGCACATAGAATCCTAGAATCCTAGAAAATGAGCTAAATTAAAATGATTTCTATTTAAAGCTTATGCAGCATATCAAATAGGCTCAGCTATTGATCTTTATCCTTAAATACTAGTGCCTCAATGATTTCCGTTGATTCAACAAAGACTCATGAAGATTGTGAAACTGTTGTAGTGCAGTTCCAACTCTCCGTCTAACACTTCTCCATGAAAGAAGATGGACACAAACTGGCTGGGCACAGTGGCTCACGCCTGTAATCCTAGCTCTCTAGAAAGCTGCAGAGGGTGAACTGCTTGAACTCATGAGTTTGAGGCCAGCCTGAACAAGAACGAGATCCCTATATCTATTAAAAATTGAAAAATTATCCAGGCTTTGTCCTGTAGTCCCAGCTACTCTGGAGGCTGAGGCAGGAGGATCTCCTGAGCCCAGGAGTTTGAGGTTGCTGAGAGCTATGATGATACGACACCCCTCAAACTCAGGAAACAGAGACTGTCGCCAATTTCTTGCTAGCCTATATTCCAAATGTTTTTTTTTTTTTTTGGTATACAAACTTAAATCAGGTATATTATCCTGAAAACAATAAATTATCTCTTATCTCTTTGTCAGTTATAGGAGGAGTAGATGTTACGTTGAGAAGTAGCTTGAATGTAGGTTAAATTGAATGTAGGTTACAGAAGGAAACTTGAATGTAGATTACAGAAGGAAACTTCTGGTAAGGCAGGATATCAAAAGCCATGTGCTGAGAAGTATAACTGGGTTTGCAATAGCAAAGGAGCAATTCAGAAGTTTCTTCCCTTTTTTTTTTTTTTTTAAGACAGAGTGTCACTTTCTTGACCCCAGTAGAGTGCTGTGGTGCCACAGCTCACAGCAACCTCCAATTCCTGGGCTCACATGATCCTCTTGCCTCAGCCTCCCATGTAACTGGGACTACAGGTGCCCAATTCTATGCCCAGGAAGTTTTTAGAGACAGGGCTCTTGATCTTGCTCAGGCTGGTTTTGAACCTGTGAGCTCAAGCAATATACCTGCCTCAGCCTCCCAGAGTGCTAGGATTATAGGCATGAGCCATCGCGCTCAGCCTCTTTCTTTTTCTACATATTGTCAAATACTATTTGGATTACAGAAAGAAAATAGATAATAATACAGGAGAGGGGATACAGTGATGATTTGGAAACAAAAACAATACAAAGATTGGTGACTTCAATATAGCAGAAAACTCCAAGACATGAGTATACCCTGTTTGCAGATGAATATAAAATATTTTTAAATAAATTGCTAAGCAACAATCTGTGTATGTGCTTTTTGCCATTCTAGATCTTTAACTTGATGATTGACAACTATTTTTCACTGTGCTGATACTGGGAAACTACTGCGATGTTTAAGTATCTAAATTGGTCTAGAAGGGATTTCCAATTTTTATCACAATTTTGTGAGAAATGCATTTTTCTATGATTCTTCAACCCTCTTCTTGGCTTCACTTGTAAGATGTAAAATAAGTAAGTGCAGTGATTATGATTTTTCTGGAACCCTCAAGAAAAGAAAACATCACCTACTTTTCTAAGGTAAATTAAACTGACTCAGAGCCCCCATTCTAGGGTAAACTTGAGGGATGAGGTCTCTGTGGGAATCTTCCCGCTCCCTAAGTTCATATAAGAGACTTGGAGTTATCTGGTTTCAGAAATCTGTAGGACAAAAGTCCATTCTTTATCCTTGATGGACATCAGTCCCACCATTACTATTCTCAAGAGATGACTTTTGCTTTCCAGTGAGTAATGGCATTTCCTAGTGGCTCAGAGATGCCTTTCATAGAATCACTCTCTATCGTGAATTTAGATTTAAAGCTTAGCTACAAGGACTCCCAAGGCCATCTTCAAGGCCACAGCATTAGTATCCTGGCTTCTCAGGTAGCTCAAAGCCATTACTTGATGCACCTGAAATATTGTCACAGAAACTCATAAGCTATCATTCTCTTTTGCTGGTAGGCTAACTAATTTTCTACCTTTTTTTTTTTTTTTTTTTTTTTTAAATCTTCAGATATTTGCTTTTGAGTTCTCCTTTAAGAGCCTCTAGACCTTGCTTTCAGCTGCTAATGGACCTTGACTCTCACACATATGAGTCATGGAACATATAGTATTTTAAAACTTACGTTGTACTTTTGAAATTCATAAATTATTGGAAAATGCCTTCCACAAAGAAGGAAACCTCTACTACATGCCTATCTTATCTGTAAAGGTCTACGTGATGGAGCAGGTCTTACATTTGTGGTGAAAATAAGAAAGAAATTAAGCGACCTGATAATTTTTTCTATCTCATAGGTGTTGTAAAATTCAGAGCATGTGTACCAGGACACAATGAAACTGCCTTAATGCAGAAAAGATGACTTCTATTATTCTATAGGGGTGTTTTTTCTCCCAATTTTAATGCACTATATTCTTCATTGATATAAACCTGAATTAACTGCAAATCATTTAGATCTATCCTCTAACATTGTAGGCACCCAATTTCTCAGAATTAACATGCAAGCTGTCTTATTAAATGTAAATGAAATGTTTGCTTATGAAATGAAATTATTACATGGTGGTTTGGTCTGGACGCACATCAACAGAGGTTTTTATAGAGTTGCTCTGCGTAGGCTGAACAATTGCACAGATGTTCTGCAATCAGAGTGGTGGAGACTATAGATTATAGGACTGTTTCTTTGTCCTCCTTTTCCTGTTTTTTCTTCTCTTTCTCCTCTATCTTCTTATCTTCATTATTTCTTTTGTTTTATCCTTCTCTGTTGTTTTTACTGACCACCCACAGCAAGCTAGCTTATCCAGGGGGGAAAAAGTATAAGGAAGACATACTAACAAACAAATCACCACTTTAACACAAGTGTACAAGAGCAGCTAAGCACTGAGGTCAGAACAGCCACAGAGATTATGGCGAGTCCATTGGAGCATCAATTTCAACTCATTCATGATATGCACATACAGACGCCTAAAGAAATGCTTAATTTTACATCAAAGAAAAAAGTATGTAATATCCCGTAAAATATAATTTTAAAAACCGAGGAAAATGTGATAACTTTAATCTTGACCTCTATGCTATCCTATAATGTACTCTTAAGACATGTGTGTTAGAAATATTATAGAGACATTGATGTAACATGTTCTGTGTGACGTTCCTTTTCATTAGGGAGAAGAGAATAAACAGCATAATTGTGTAAACAAGCACAAAAATATAGGAGCATAGAGAAAATGGCACAGAGAAATCACAAACATGGTTTAGATATACAAATAAATATGAAAATTAAAATATCAGTACATAAAATAAAGATAAGCTAAATGACAGAAGAACACTGGCACCTGAGCAGTAATGGCTGCGATTCAAACTCGGTAATCTATCTAAAAGGAACAATTCAGAATGAGAAAATATATATAAATTTTGCATTGTCACCATGGGCAACAACCTGCTTTCAACTCCCACTTCAGGGAGAAGATTAGTACAAGTTAGAAGCAACTCCAAGAGCATTTGGGAACCATGATATTAAAGGGTATTGATGCCACAGTAGCAAGAGAAAATTAAAGCCCTGATTTCAGCATCGTGTTTTCTGTGTGAATTCTCTCACTCTGGTTCCCACGGTGGGCTATCATTCTCAATTTGATTTATTTATTCAAAAAGTCTAAGTTGAATGAATAAAATTAGTTATCTTCTCAGCTTTAGATAGGCATGATTTTGCTTCATTTTTCTTTTAATATACTTTATTTAGACTTTTTTTTCTTTCTTTTTTTTTTCCTTTTATTTTTTTGTTGGGGATTCATTGAGGGTACAATAAGCCAGGTTACACTGATTGCAATTGTTAGGTAAAGTCTCGCTTGCAATCATGTCTTGCCCCCAGAAAGTGTGACACACACCAAGGCCCCAGCCCCCTCCCTCGATCCCTCTTTCTGCTTTTCCTCCCCCCTTTATTTAGTCTTAACTTTCTTCACTTTTATCTCCCCTCCCCTCCCAAGAGGGTTAAATTAAGGGTCTTAAGGAAAAAGAGTCAGGAATACTTGTGGTAAATCTACAGATATGTACACAAAAGGAATTTTGTGGTGCATATTTTGCCTTACCTAACTCACCAGGACACAACGTTGTTTTTATATCATAGCCACAGCTAGAAAAAAGATCAACTCCCAGCAAGTTTGTTTAGCTTACAAAATTGCCTTTATACATCTATCACTAGCCACTGATTTACATGAAGGCTTAGGAATATCTTGGAATATTCTACTTGTGGTACAGCTATTTTAGAAATCAATTAGCACTTTCTTATACAGCTAGACGTATGCCTAACATACGATCTGGATATTTTTACTCCTATATATTTACTTAAGAGAAATGAAAGCATATGTTTACACAAAGGCATAAAATGAATGGTCAGGCCCAAACTAGAAACAACTCAAATATCCACCCAAAGGTGAATAAATAAACTGTTTTATACAATGGAATACTACTCAATAGTAAAAAAAAAGCAAGACAAAAGAATCAACTGTTGATACTACTACAACATAGATGATTCTCAAAAATTAGTTTGAGAGAAGGCAGAAGAAAATAGTACATAGTATACAGTTCCACTTATATATGGTATTAGAAAATGCAAACCCATCTATAGTGACGAGGAACAGATCAGTGATTTCCTAAGGACAGAGTGGGGACTGGGTGGGTAAAGAGAAAGAAAGAGCATGAAAAAAATACAGAAGTGATAGATATTCAATTATACTGAATGTAGTCATGATTCCACAGCTCTCTCTACACATTTACATATCTCACAAGATATCAATATCACACACATACATGCATGATATATTAACAAATACTCTCTGTATACATATATATCACACATGCATTTATCACAACATTCCAGATAGTATACTTAAAATATACACAGTTATTTTATGTCAACTATACCTTACTAAACCAATAACTAAAGATGAAACTTTGACCACAATTAGGTTTTGAACAAGCATAGACATTTATAAGTATAAACGATGCTAAAAGCATTAGAAGCCAGAGTTCAATAATCACATCTACGGGGCATCTTATAAGGGTAAAGGTGAAACTCAGCAAATGTGAAATGTAAATGTCATGCCACGGTAACTAGGAAAATGCCAGAAAGGCTATGTTGACTATTGAGATGAAAATGTGTCAAATGGTCTATGAAGCTAGTGTATGATGCCCCATGATCATATCAATGTACGCAGCTATGATTTAATAATAATAAAAAAAATGGATAAGGTTTAAGTGGGCAAAGGGAAAATCATGTATTATCTATCTTACTTTGGTTTTGATGTCTTTTTTTAGGTACAGCCTTATGCCAATTCTAAATGAGCACCAGATTTGGAACACATCCTTGATCACTGGGCACACATTTGGAATTAATGCCTTACACTCTAAAAATTCAGATCCCAAGAGAAATCTGAGTTTTAGTTTTTCCTGTAGAATGTCTTTAACATGTTTTTACAGCCTGAAGCCATAAAGTGAATATATGAGTGAGAAGTATATGAAGGAAATTTTACCATTGGAGCTGGGTCAGCAGGCATTCAATTGAAGCCCAACCATTCAACTACTTACTAAATGACAAATGCTTATAAATGTAATGATTTTAAGTGACTTCATCTAAGGCAGTGGTGCTTTTAGCCTATCTTTAACAAAATCCCATTTGAGAACAAAAGCAGAATCTTCACTTGGTTAGAGACAAAGCAATACAGTTTCCACCCCCCACAACACTCTGGGTTTCATTTTCAAGGTTTCAGTTACCCACAGTCAACTGAGGTCTGAAAAAAGGTATCTTGAGAGAGACTACATTTACATACTTTTATTGCAGATTATTGTTCCAATTGTTCTAATTTATTATTACCTATTGTTTTTACTCATATTGTGCATAATTTATAAATTCAACTTTATCATAGGCGCATACATATAGACCAGAGCACAGTGTATATAGACTTTGGTACTGTGGTTTCAGGCATCCCACTGTCATCTTACATGTCTCCTAAAGATAAGGGGGGACTGCTGGAATGATATCCATGAAGTACCAGCATGACATGGTGGACATGATGGCAAGAAGGGGTAACACACAACCAGACCCTCTGTGTGACCAGATCTGTAGGAGGACAGTGGTCCAAGGGGTGGGATTAGTCTAGAAAATGCGGCCACGGAGACCAAGAAAGTGAGTAAGAATAGAAAGAGAGTAGAGAGGAGAGGAAAGGTAAGAGAAGAAAGCAGCAGGGCCAGAGGAATAGGGTGGGGAGCCCACGCTGCAGAGCAGAGCTCCCCTCCCACTGCCAGCCCCACTGTGTCATGGTGTTGCTTCCTCTAATATCTCACTGCGCTCTCTGCTAAGCCTAAAGTACTTTTCCAGCTGTCAGTTCTTCTCTTTATTATTTTAAGGGCCTAATGTAATGAAAATCATGAAAGAAGGAAAGAGATTCATAATACAGTTATTTCAGGAATACAGACAACAGCCACATACCCCTCAGTGTTGACACAGTAATCTACCCTGTCAGTTTCTTTTTATTAAAAAAAAGAAAATTAAACACTGTAATTCTCTCTATGGCAATCTAGAATACATTTAAAAAAAAAAAAAAAGAAGAAGAAGAAAGAGTGTTACCTCACTCTAAAGACCCATGTAACCTCCACTCACCATGGTCTTTCTTCAATGTCTACTTTCATCTGACTTAATTATACTTTTCTCCTGAGAAGCCTGGAATGCTAAGAAGTTAGAAATGATGTCACCTAATCTATATACCTTATTTTATAACAGAAGAAAACTGAGTCCCAAAGCCATCATGTGAGTAGTCCCAGGTCACACACAAAACACATAACAAAAAGAGGATACTGCTCAATTTTGCCATCATCATCTCAGTCCAAAGGCTGGTATGGATGCACAACTTAAAGGACTACGGGACTACGTGTGGGTCATTAAACTACCCATTTCTTCTTATTCACATGAGAAATCTTTAAAAAAAAAAACCTCAGTTATTGTATTTTCTCTTCCTTAATCCATACTTCTGTAACCTAGTGAGACTGGCTTAGAAAGAATATCGAATTTATAAGGAAGTCTTGGAAATGTGATTTCTTTAACATTTAGTCTTATAATGCAATGAGTATGAAAATGTAATTACCATTAGTTTTAAGTTGATAACCAATACATTTTTTGAAATTTATTATTATTTGGGGTCATTTTTAAATGTTTTTAATTTAAGAAATCTCTTAAAGAATTCACTTCTATCCTTTCTTAGTATTTTGAATCTTGCAGAGATTTCTTACATGAAAATAGATAAATAAGTCAACAAAAGTAAGAGGTGGAAACTGTGCTTAAAGCTTTGAATTTAATCACCTTTCTATTGCTTCATAAATATCACACTTTTTCAACAAACATACATTCCACTTAGTCTTCACTGTGTCTATGAAAGACTAAACACAAGTTAAAAGTATGGCATTTATGTCACACTAATACGAAGAAGAAACTATACAACGTATAGTCATTAGTCTTCGGATGGCAAAAAAATATAACTATTCTTCAGTTCAGGTCTGTCATTGCAGAAATATACATATGTAATTCTCAGCCTAAAAAATTTTCACTGATGAAAGACATATTCAGTAAAAGGTTAAAGTGAGAGAAAATGTAAAGCACAGGAGCTGACTGCCATCTTGTGGAAGGTTTGCATTTATATTCTGAAACACCTTTTCCCTGTATTTTCTAGAACGTCATTTTTCATTGCTATTAATTACAAAATGACTCAAGAGTTGTCCCGCAACTAACTAGAACTAATATCTGTAAAACAAGACATGAGAAGACTCACGTGTTTTGCATCCTGGAGATATTTGACTTCGTACAGCTCGCCACTTCTTGCTTCCCATCATTTATCTACTGTCCCTGTGAAGGGGGTTTAGCATTTAATTTAGTATATTTTACTTGCCAAGGATTCATAGCGGAAGAAAGGAAATGTTAGAGTGCTGCCTAGCAAAGGAAAGAACACAGAATATACTCTATTCTGGGACTTTTAGGGTGGTCCAGGTATTGAGAGCAATTGTTAAGGGTATATCCTTACCAGCAATGCTTAGTCCTGGGATCAGTCTTATAAGTCCCAGTGTCCTGGGAGCTTATAAGAACTACAAAGATTTGGACCCCATTACAGACCTACTGAATAAGAACTTCCATTTTGCAAGATCCCAAATTCACTCATATGCACAGCAAAATTTGAAAACCACTGTCATAGGCTACCACATTTCATTCTACTTATATATTTTATTATAGCAGAATATATATACATACGCAAATACATACATATACCACACATACAATACACACAGTTGCTCGGAGATGTAGGGAAAGCCTGGCATTGTCCATTTTATTTAATTCAGTGCATCAGACTCCAAACCCCAGTGATTTAATTTTTGTGGACCTGAAAGTTTTCATCTGTAAAGTGAAGGAAGGTGTTGAAAAGATGATTCAAATGTCCTTTCTCATTTTTAAATTTTTGATGATGTATTATTTATGCATCAGTTGTTCATTTAGTTAAATATCTATGCATCACCTATTCAGGCATCAGCAAATCAAGGCATTGTTCGTCTTAGTAATTCTGACCTTAACTCAGTGATTATGTTTTAAATTCATAGCTTCAAGCCACTGGTCCAGCAGACATGTTTTTTCTAGTAGGAAAGCTATTTTAAAAATTTGAATTCACCAAAATTTAAAAAATATGATTTAATATAAACCCTATTTATGGCTTCTCTTGAAAATTCAAAATACCTGTCAATGCTGGGCTCACATTTCCCCATGGAAACACGTCCCTATTTCTGGACTCCACTATGCCCCAATCCCTACTCTGACCTATTCACTTACATTTAATCCCTGGTTCTTGTTGACCTTGTGCTCAGTAATTTCTTGCTTAAATGGTATTCTCCATCAAGTTTCTTAGTATGTCCAAAAGCTATAATAGATTGACAATGAAACATTGTACCCCCTCACAAGCTCTAATCCTCAAGGCTGAAAGGACAATTTGACTGTGGTATGAACAATTTTTCTATGGACCACAATACCCTTTTATGATTATTCAGAGCATCAGATTGAAAATTGGCTTGTCCACCAGTTTAATTAGTAAACTGTCTTCCTAGGCACAGTTTCCTAATTTACCTCCCTTAGCTAACTTTTGCATGTCCAGATATGTGAAAACAGACATTTCAGTTCCCTTCATATTCAAGGGAAATTCCCTTAGTATATGCTGTAGGAGAGAAAAAAATTATCTTCTTTCCTCTTAAGGTCTCTGGCTGAATCTAAAAATTGAACTGACATGACAGATTAACAAGATAACAGCAGACAAGTTTTATTAGAATTTTAAACGTACATAGAAATAACCTCACAAGAAAATGAAGACCCAGAGAAGTGATCAGAGCAGAAAGCTTGTATACCTTTTATACAAAGAAATGATAAATTTATAAAGAAATGACAACACAAAGGGGTGGGGGCCAGAGGGGTAAGTTGTGATGGAGTGACTGAGAGACATGCTAAGGAAAACTAATGGAAGATAAGGGTCATTTTAGTTTGGTTGTTTGTACAGATCCACTTCAGCATTGATTTCCAGTCTCTGGTGATAAGGATGTCCTTCTCTTCCCGGCACAGGGAGGGCACCTTTCTCATGGAAAATATTATAGCCTATTTTTAGGTGGGAAAAAAGGAAGTCAGAGAGCCCTTTCTGCTTCTGCTATTTCTCATGTGTCTTCAGCTCAAAACATCAATATGGCCAAGCTGCATATTTTGGTGTGGTAAGTCCTAAACTCCTTTAATGCAAAATTTTAGACGCCCCATCATTGTCTTTTCTAGAAAAAAGCTAAAAACCTTGAGTCATTTCTAAGAGTTTTTTATACAACAAATATTCATTAAACAAGGTTCAGGGTGATAGTACAGTTTTGAATAAGACAGACACAATCCCTACCCTCATAAAACTTATAATTTTTTATAAGGGGAGAGACACACAATTGCCTGAAGAATTCCAGTCATCTGTAATGGTAGCAATGATGGAGGCTGTCACATAGCTTAGAAGAGAGGATGTAAGCTGCTCTAGGTGTTGGAACTGTTCAGGGGATCCCTAAAGCTTCTAAGCTGATACCTAATGGGTAATAGCAGCTGTCCAGGGAAAGAGATGGGAAAAAGAAGGTTCCATAGAAGCAACAGCATGCACAAAGATCAAGAAAGAGAAAATAGCAAAAAATGAACTGCAAGGTAAACAGCGTGGATGGAATAAAAAGGAAGAGGTGAAAGCCTGATACAAAATAAGCCTGAAGAGACAGGGCCATTTCTGGGTATTTGGGCATTCTCCTAGCAGCGATGGGTGGTCACTGAAGGGCTTCAGTGAATGTTCATCTCTGGGCTTTTAAAGTACCACTTTGAGTTAAGTATACATCTAAGAGCTTGAATATTCACAGCAATTATAGGAATCAGATAAATTAATAAATGTGCCACTATCAAATTCCTGGCTTCTGGCCCCCTGTTCACTGTAGCTGCATCTGTAATCAGGGCAAGAGGTCTGTTCCATTCGTACTTTTGAAGGTCTCCTAGGGCACTAAAAGATAAAGTTGTGCCTAAATGTGGTTTACAAAAAATGTGTTATATCTAAATTGCTTACATTGAACAAATTCATGCTTTTAAACTACAAAACACAAAAGGAGTATTATTTGTCCTACATTATATATGTTGCCAAATTGATTTAGAATATTAAACTGTGTTCCCTGGAAGCACTGTGGCATGGTAATGAGACATACGTTCCATATTTTGCAATGTACTTTTTTCCCAATCCTGTCATGTATCTCTGTGATAGTATGTATGACCTCATTTGAAGATACTGATCAAAGTCTGAATTTGAGCCATGTTGATTGTGAGAAAGGCCCAGCTGAATGGCCTCCTGGCCCCAAAGAGACGAACCTTGGCTGTGTGGATGAAGCAGTGTTACAGCCAGCAGGGTTTATTTATGGGTGCACATGAGGTTGAACACATTATCCTTTGACCTGCAGGCTGAAAGCCAATCTTGTCTGCCTGCTCCTGCTGTTTCTAAGCAGCCCACAGCTGGGTGACTCATTAGGACGGCTCTGTAGTGCTTTTAAAGCATTCTTTCCTATTTCTACTTATTTCTAACCCACTTAACACAGCCCCTAAACATTGCATGGCCATCCTGTTGTTGGACATCCACTGTACTTACTGGTCTTTATGGAGTTAAATTACAGGGGCAATGGTGAAACATTGATGGCTCAAAATTAGTTGCTAGTGATCTTATCATGACAAGTGGTGGGTATGACATCTAAGTTACAGTACATGTCACAGGACTGTAGAATTATGTTTTGAAAGACCTAGTCCCAACTCCTGATTTTAAAAATGAACACTTAGCCCCAGAGAAATCACATGCCATTCTCATGTGACATAGCATGTTGGTGTCAATGCCGAGAGAGGACACTGTGCTCCATAGGCCCAGGCATCAATTTCTGAGCTATCACTTTCTCTTATAGCTGTTCCCTATTAAATAAGCAAACAAAAAGCAAAGCAAAATGTCCTAAGATTGAACACAATCATTATATTCTAGTACAGGGCTGGCATATCAAAGCCTACAGGACAAATCTGGTACATCGTCTGCTTTTGTAAATCAGGATTTATTAGAACTGGGTCACTCTCATTTTTACAGGATTGCCTACAGCTGGTTTCACATAACAGCGGCAGAATTGAAGAAACCTATGGCCCACAAAGCCTAAACTATTTACTATCTGACTCTTTACAAAAAAAAGTGTGCTAACCCTAGTCTAGAACAAATAATATTGGTTTGGAAGTACAATTATTATTCCCTTGATTTTCTTGATTTGTCTCTTGTTTAGCTTACTTTCCAGGAGTCCTCAAACTGTGGCCCACAGGCCACATGAGGCGGTGTGATTGTATTTGTTCCTGTTTTGTTTTTTTCACTTCAAAATAAGATATGTGCAGTGTTCATAGGAATTTGTTCATAGTTTTGTTTTTTTTTTTTAACTATTGTCTGGCCCTCCAACATTCTGAGAGACAGTGAACTGGCCCCCTATTTAAAAAGTTTGAGGATGCCTGCTAGACTGCTTTGCAAAATAATAACTGGTCAAACCTGTTGAATAGGAGAGAAAAATGAGGCTGGGATTCTAAATCCACTGTTCATAAAGTTCACAGGGTTTACTAAATTACTAAATTTTGTTAATGCTAAGGAAAAAATAGCTCTTTTTAATCCAAAGATCAACTATAGTAGCAAAAACTTCTATCTAAACATATGTGCATAAATCCCTAAAAAGCCACCCTTAATTTAGCCTTTACCATGAGTCATACACAGTATCAAGCACTTTACAATCTTTATCTCATTTGACCTACACAGGAATCCTATTTAGTATCCTCATTTCTGATAACAAGAAAACTTTGTGTCAGAAAATTCAAGTCATAAATGCCCAAGTTAAGTCAGCAAGTGAGCGGCAGAGCCAGGATCCAAGCAGGCTGGTCTGATCATCTGTGGTGTAATTATCACCATTTCTTAGCACACACAGTGGCCGGCTGTACTAACTTCTGCAAAACAAAAAATCAGTGACTACAAGATATGAAGGTGCAATGTGGGGAGATCTTTTTCTGGTCAAAGATAAACCCAGAACATTTCTTTCTACTGACTTGTTCTTCCCGCTTTGATCATAACTTGAGAACCCAGGAAACAAGAACTATGGCAATGCCTAAAGGTGTAAGTAAAAGCAGGAAGAAGTCCTAGAAATCAGGACAGCATCAACAAGCAAAGACAAATCCAAGGATCTCCTCGGGGCCACATCCAAAGCACAGGAGGCAGCTCCCATCCGCAACTCAATCAAAACCAGACCCCACTGCTTTAACCAGATTTCCCTTTTAACAGGACTTTACCTGACAAGTAGGTAGGGTCAGGGAGGCCTGATGTGACTGTTCTTGGGGCTGCATCCCTCTCCATGAGGCAGCAGTCCCTCCTGCAGGTGGAGGGCAGCTGTCCCTAGGAAGTAAATTAGCCTTCAAGCAGCTGCAGTGACACACTACATAGGACTTGAATCTCTTTCCTCCAGAATGTAGAAATTTAGGCAAAATTCATATATTCAAACAATTGCAATTGCCTTAAAGAAATACAAAAGCTGTCAGAAATAATTTAGATTTATTCATTTTTTAAGAGTGGACAAGTTTTGTCCACTTTGCCCTCTTCCCCCACAAATATTACCTCTTTACCAGATTTCACAGCCACTTTAAAGTGTAGCAGTCGCTATCCTTTCTTCATGCTATTTAATACCATGTGTTACTGGTTTGCATGCCAATTACCTGTCATAAGAGTCTTACCCTTGTCAAATTGGGAAGGGTATGTTTTTTCAGCTAGGGAAATATTTTTCTCTGTTTTAGTTCTCAACATCAAAACAACAACAACAACAAAAATCACATTCAGTGATGAAAGCACCGTGTGCAAATCGACTCTCTGAGTGCCTGTGGAGAGATTCACATGCCATGTAAATAACTCTTCAGGCCCCCTGGTCAGAACTTCTCAGGCAAAGTACCTTCCAGGCAGGTAGGAGTTGAGATGAGGCTAAAGCAGCTGTGTGCAATGTAGCTTCAAAAGTCAGGGAGATAACTAGACAGATGTGCCTCGAGGCAGGTTCTTCCACAAGTGGAAACTTCCCAGACAGGCAGCAGTTCTTGCCTGCCTAGAAAATTAGGCAGAAGCCAGAGGGGCTGAAGCTTCGTGTGGGGAAACTCCCTTTGCACGTCCTGGAAGGCAGGAGGCAGGTGGGCCACTGAGCATGGGACTAACCTGTGGAAACCCACCCTTAGGCTCCTCTCAACCTTCTGTTAGTGTAACAATGTTTCTAGGAGAAAAATAATTTCTTCTAATGACTCCGAGGCAATGTGACTGATCGTGCTCTGAAGAGAAAAAGGGAAGAGTGTAAGTGTGCATGCTGGCTGGCTGGAGTATAAATGCAGCTGATAAAGTTCTGGGATGGGCTATAAAGTCAGCTGATAAAGCTCTGGGTTTGTATTTATGATAGTTTTGTTTGCATCTATGGTGGTATCACCCAGACCCGTGACCCAGTTAAGATTCTTATCATCTCATCTTGAGTTCACAACCTCACATTATAGGAGAACTTCATTTTAGGGAGGACACAGCAATTAAATATGAGAGACAAAGCACATAGCTGGCAGGTTGTTTAGAAGAACCACTCAAATAACAATAATTAAATAAACTCAATAATATGAAAGAGATGGATCAGAGATAACAGTGATTATACGCGATCCTGGGTCTCACTTGGCTGCCCATTGGTTAATTTTTTCTGTTCAGTACATTTAGAATTTTTAAAGCCTCAGATAAACAGACCATGATTGGATAATTGGCCTGACTTAATGCCCAATGACATAGACACAATAAAGACTAAATTCAATGGCCTGGTGCCTTGTTGTGCTAAATCTCATGCCTTTAAAACAAATTGGGGAATATAAATTTGGCTGCACAAAAGGGTGTGTTTTACAGGACCTTTTGGCTACCCAGACATCAGGCTTCCTGAAAATAATATAATTTAAGCCCCCTAAATGCTAGTAATGTCCCAAATATGAACCTATGTCTACCTCCATTAGAAGCAACAACTTTTTTTTTCTTTTTTTATTGTTTGGGATTCACTGAGAGTACAAAGAATCAGATTAAACTGATTGCATTTGTTAGATAAAGTCCCTCTTATAATTGTGTCCTTCCCCCAAGAGGTGTGCCATACACTGTGATCCCCCATCCCCCACTCCCCACCCCTTTCTTCACCTGCTATTCCCCTACCCCCTCTCTCCCCCCCATATTAGCTCATATTCTGCCTTCACATTAGAATAGAGTACATTGGATTCTTGCTTCTTCATTCTTGTGGTGCTTTACTAAGAAGAATGTGGTCCACCTCCATCCAGGTTAAATACAAAAAATGTAAAGTCTCCATATTTTTCAGTGGAAAAATTCCATGGTATACATATAACACAGATTCCATGGTATACATATAACACAGATTTTTAATCCATTCCTGGGTTGGTGGGCATTTAGGCTATTTGCACATTTTGGTGATCGTAAATTGAACTGCAATAAACGGTGCAGTGCAAATGTCTTTATGATAAAAAGATTTTTTTTCCTTCTGGGTAGATGCCTACTCTGGGATTGCAGGATCAAATGGGAGGTCTAATTTGAGTTCTTTGAGGGTTCTCCATACTTCCTTCCAAAAAGACCCAACAATACTGTATATCACTGGGAAAGAGAGATGAATAGAACCTTCTTTAAAGAAGACAGACAAGTGGCTAACAAACATGAAAAAATGTTCACTATCCCTAATGATCAGAAAAATGCAAATCAAAACTACCCTGAGATATCACCTAACCCCAGTGAAAATGGCCCACATCATAAAGTCTCAAAGCTACGGATGCTGGAGAGAAGGGAACACTTTTACACTGCTGGTGGGACTGCAGACTAATACAACAACTTTTTCTTAGAGTCTCAGTATAGGGGGAGGTGGTTTCTAATAGAGAAAGAGTTAGAGGAAGCCAGAGAGACCAAACACTGAGGGCCTTCCCCTCAGACATGTGAGGAGGATGCTCAGACACTCCACTCCAAATAAAATCCAGTGTTAGAAGAGATCCACACAGAGGGAAAGTCCTTCATATTCTAACTCTGCTTCATAGAACTGTTTCCCAATATATGTGATAAAATATTCTACATATCTGACAATTAAGTCTGACAATTGGAAGCCAAACTCAGTAAGTTTCAGAACCTTGGTATATCAGTGTCTCACACACGTGTTTGTGTTAACATGTGACAGTGCCTTCCTGAATGGCATTCATTATCATTTTTGCATGTTTTTGTGTGCCATGGTGAGAATGTCAAAATTGAATTAGAGCAAACAATAAACATTAAATTTCTTGTTAAACTTGGTAAGAGTAGAAGTGAAATCAGGAACATTTTAGTCAAAGTGTATGTGGATAATGCCAACAAGAAAATGGCAATGTACAAATGGATTAAACCCTTTTTTGAGGAAAGAGAAATCAGCACTGATTAAGAGAGGTCAGGCATCTAGTGATGAGCAACAATAACAAAAACATCACCAAAATTCATCAAATTGTGCATCAAAATCATCATCTGGCTGAAAGAAGCATAGCAGACCAGTGAACATCAATAGGGAAACAGGTAGAAAAATCTTAACCAAATATTTTGGCCAACAACTCATAGCTCTTTCATTATGATAATGTACCAGTTCACACAGCACTGTCTGTGTGACAGTTCAATATTTCAAGAAAATGTTGAAAGGAAGACATTTTGATGACATTTGGGACATCAAGGGTAACACAACAGCTCTGATGGCTATTCTAGACAAAGAGTTCCCAAATTTTGCTTTGAAGAGTAGACTAGGTGCTGGCCTTGGTGCATAACTTCCCAACGGTAGTACTTCAAAGGTGACCATGGTGATTGATATTTAACAATAAGGTATGTAGCACTTTTTCTAGGATGAATTCACAAGCTTAATTGTTAGAGCTTGTATGAACAGGTAATGGTATCACAGGAGGAAATGAGGTCATTTGGTCTCCAAGCATGAAAATGGAAAACAGCATTACCAAAGGTATATAATTTAGATAATTAAAGGCTGGATTTTAGAGACAATAGCATAGAACACGACAAAAATTCAGAATGCATATACATTAAAAAACTCCTATCACATTCAGAGCACATCATTCATTTACCTTTTCATCCAAGAAATGGTAACTGACCATCAGCCAAGTGATAGACTTTATTCTCAACACTGAGGAATATAGAGCCCAGACAGATCCATAGTCCTAAGGCATTATATTTTAGTAGAGGAGACAGACAAAAACATGCATACGCATATGTAATATAAGAGCAAATAGTGAAAGGACTTTTGAATCCTGATAAGCATTAGACAATAGCATGGAAAGGTGACTGTGTAAATAGGAGCGCTCCTTCACAGGGGTTCAGGGAGGTCTTTCTGAACAACATAGTGCAGCAGGCCACTGAATTTCAGGAGAAAGATGGTCACTTGAAGCAAGACTAAAGAGGGCCAAGCTCAGAGAGATTGATAAATTCTGCATGCTCAGAGAAGAGGGAACAAGCCAGAGTGAGCAACAAAAGAGTGGTGGGATCTGAAATGGGATAGGTGGGCAGAGGGCAGCCCCGGTGGGGCTTTAGAGGCCCTGGTAAGAAGTTTGGACTTTATATGCATAATTGGAAACTGGTGGAAGATGTGAAGCAGGGCAGTGGGTAGGGAGGGTGTTATGATCTGATGTTTGATTTTAAAAGTTTATTTCATCTCCTGCATGGAAAATGGAGTATGTCACAGAAAAAAGGCAAGCAGAGAGACCAAGTCTTTTAGAGTGGCCCAAGAAGGAGATGATGGTGCATCAGAATATAGTGATAGTAGAGGAGAAATAGTCCAAATTGTATTATGTCTCCATCTTCCCGGGAAATGTGAAAACTAACAAGCTCTATACTTCAAAAATAGCTATACAGGTGATGGACAAGGAAGTCAACACAGGCCCTTCTCACTCATCGTTTACTTTGGAGGTTTGAAGTAACATTTATCCCAATGACAGGTGGGCTCACCAACTTGTGTGATGGTAAAGCTCTCTAGGCACTTACATGCACTGTGTGGGCTCTCCTTTGGAACGTTTGGGTCTATAACTTTGGTGGGATCCAGAAATCTGTAGGAGATTTGCATAAGGGGAAAGTTATGGAGCACTGGCATAATAACTGAATTTCTTCATTCTGCACATTGTCATAGTTAGCTCTACCTCCCTATGACAAATTCAGTCCTCTTAACTAAGAGTCTAGGGTATCACCAAAGTCATTGTCTCCAATTCTGGCTGCAGTTCAGAATCACACAAAGGCCTTGATAAAAAGGCTTTTGATCAATAGGCCAGAAGTTGGCATGTGGCCTCACTGCTTCTATAGTTTTAGTCTATTTCTACTTGCTACCATATGGATTCAGATTCTGATTGCTGGTTCTTTCTTTTCTTCTTCCCTTCCCCCTTTCCTTCCTTCCTTCCTTCCTTTCTTCCTTCCTTCCTTCCTTCCTTCCTTCCTTCCTTCCTTCCTTCCTTCCTCCCTTCCTCCCTTCCTTCCCTTCCTTCTTTCCCAACTCATCAGGAACTCTATTGCCAAGTTAATTTTCATAGAACCCAGTTTTTTTTTTTTTTTTTTTTTTTTTTTTTTAGTTTTTGAGGAATTTTTTAGGGGGAATTTGAGACAGAATCTCACTCTATTGCTCCTGACTAGAATATTGTGGCATGGTACTTCATAGCAACCTCAAACACTAGGGCTCAAGCTCTTGCCTCAGCCTCCCAAGTAGCTGAGACTACAAGCACCCATCACAGTGCCAGGTCAGTTTTTCTATGTTTGATAATGGGGAGTTTCATTCTTGTTTGGGCTGGTCTCGAAACTCTGAGCTCAAGCAATCCACCTGCCTTGGCCTCACGGAGTGCTAGGATTACAGGTGTGAGCCACTGCACCCAGCCCATAGTATCCAATCTTTAAAATTCTTCTCCCCTGCTTAGAAACTTGCCCTGGATTATATTTTCTATAAATCCCCAAACCCTTGGTTTGAAATCCAGAAATCTTGCCATGTTGAGTTTCTGTATAACTTTGTAGTGTTCTCTGTTTCTACTTCTTTAAGAATCCCCTTGTTTTGAGTGTTTGTCAGTCATCACAGGGACTTCATATTTTCAGTTGTTCTCTCATGTCATTTTTTCCCCTTCATTCTAGAATTCTGCCTATCAAAACTCCACACCTCGCACAAGGCCAAGCTCAGGTCACTGGGTCACTGTACTTCATTAGCCATCACTAAACTCTTCAGCCATAAGCGACTCCTTCCTTATCTACACCCCAGTGAGAAAAAGCTTCTTTGTATAGCTTATATAGACTTACACTCTGGCTGTGTACTTATTTTACATTGCTGATTAATGGTAAGTATATTGATTTTTCTGGCAGGGTCTGCTATATCTAATATACATTTATTTGTTATCACTTAATTTGCTTTACATATTTGCATTTGTTCGGTTTTCCAGGTGTTGTCAAAAGCAGGTGGGAACTATCTACCATGAAAATCTAAAGTCTTTCCCATGCCTGTATCACATGCAGGATATATCCGTTCCCCTTGGCCTGGCCTGGAAGGGGCATCAGGACTTGAATCCTGCCTGCCTCTCCAGAGCCTCATCTCTTATCACTCATTTCCTCTTACTTGATATTCCAGCAAAATCAAATTGCTTTTGTTTTAACACACAAAGACTGTTTTTACTCATGCTCGGCTATGTGGTCCTTTTTCATGAAATTCCCTTTACCCTACTTCAGACTGCTGCCTTCATTTCATTCTTAGGTACTCGTCCCTCCTCACCAATTTTATGCCTTGTGCCACCAGATTTGAGGACCTCCTTCTTTCTCACATAAATTGAAAAGAACCGTGCATTAAAACTACCTCTCCATTAATTTCCCTGTTCAATCAACTCTAAGCTTCTTAAAATCAAGAAATCTGTTCTATTTTAATTTCCAGTGTCCGTGAAAATCTGGCTCTCACAAAATGAATATGTCGCTGCAAAAATATGCGCGTTCAGTGAAATGTGCGAATATAAAAGAATAAACATATTGACCATGTTTCCCAAGTTTGTTTACACCTGAGGTACAGCCACACTGAAATACATGGCCTTGGACCAAATGTAATTGGCACTAAGTAAAAATCAACTGAGCTCTCTGCCCTGTCCAACACAGACCACCAATTCCAATAAAAAACAAAAAAAGTCTCTTAACCTTCAAATTTAGTCAAAATTAAACTTAAGGACTGAAGCAACTTTGTTAATAATCTAGAGATGTGAAACCTTCTAAAACGAAGTTGCCTGGCTTGAATCTTCCCTATGTTCTCTGTAGAGGGATCTAACTCGCTGAAAAATTAATCTCATTTCCACTTCGCTCAGCCTCCATAGGACACAGCTGCACCGATGCTAGTCTCAGTTGATGGAGTGAAGAAGCCTCATCTTTATTCAATGTAAAGCATCTGCCAAGAGAAATGGCCTTTGAGAGAGGTAGTAAGTTCATGAGTATCACCTGTGTCATGCAAAACACTATTTGATTTTTTTTTTTTGAAAGTTTAAATTGATTGTAAAGAACGTATGAATTAAGTGTTTTTCTTGTGGGCAAAAACTTTTGCTGCATGGTGATGGAGTGCACCATCAAGGTGATGCATTTCAGACATTACCTTCCTGTGATACAAGGGAGGCATGGAGCAAATGGAACAGAGGAAATTATGACCCAGTGGCTGGGATAGATTTGTAATCTAGGAATGCAACACTAGTATTCTCCATTCCTATTTCAGAGAATAAGACTTTGGACAAATAAAACAAATGCCAAAATAGACTTTTTCTTTATATATGAACATACTCTACAAAATAAAATCATGCTGGAAATTCATAATATATTTTGGAAACTATTCTCAAAGAAGGAAAAAAACCCACAATGTTATAGACTATATGTATTACCCTAATGATTGAATATACATTTACATACACATATATATGTATCCATTTTCTCTGCCCATTCAAGAATGTCTCACCTTTCTTCATTTTCAAATTATTATACATCTCTCCATTTCTGTCTATCCAATTTAATTCAAGAGATTCTTGTCTGACCATTAACAAAACCTTTGTGTCATATTCCAAAGGAGGTTCATTCTCTTAGTTCCTGACTGTTAAAGAGGTGGCATATGTTTCATTTAACAGAATTGCTATCAAGGGAAGGCAAGCAGTCTTTTAGAATTACAAAGCCACTCTACCAGACTCATCAAGATTTGACCTTTAATAAAAGACAGTGTTTACTTTAAGGTGATATTATATAAGAACTTGGGAAGAAAATGTTTTGATTTTTTTTCACCTGGAAGAAATGTGGAGGGAAAATAAACACTGTCAAAACCTTCAATACATGCCCATACGCCAGCCACTGTCATCAGTGATTTACATATATCTATTAATTTGCTTTGTGTAGCAACCCTTTACGGGTGTTCTATAATTCCATTTTGTATGTGAGAAAATGAAACACGGAAGTCTCAGAGCTGGGACATCAAGCCAGACATTTCCCCAGGGTCTATGAGTCTTCTCATATCTAATTAAAAGTCGTTCTTCTTGAAGTCAGCCAGACTTCCTGGGTCCAAATCCAGGCTCTTTCACTTTTTAGCCGGCCATTTCAGCTCTGGGACTTTTGTGTTTCATTTTTTTTACATACAAATGTAAGTTTGAAACAACCTTAAAGGGTTTCTACAAAAGCAAGAATTTAAAGAGAAAGGCACATGCTTCTCTTTCTAGTATAATCTTAATAAAGACCGTCCTCTCCACAGGTTTTGATAATGGTGGTTTCCTTTTGTTCTTTCTGTTACATTATGACAAATAATAGCAAAAGTTGCAATGGTCTTTCCAGCTCTGTCTCTCATTTCCTCACTCCTCCTATTTCCAGCATTGACTCTGCCTATGTGGTTGACTTTCATCTCAAACACATTTAGCTTCATTCATAAATGGAACCCTTTTTGTCACTTTCCCTAAATTCTCAGGACAATGCAGGCAAGATCCTTACATAAATTTTCTGTTTTATAGTTCAGAAGGAATTAAAGTCACTTGCTTGCATACCCACAGCAAGGTTTTTTTTGTTTGTTTGTTTTTAATATTCAATATTACTCTGAGGAAGATCCTTTATTCACCTAAATGGGGAATCCTGAGCAGGTCAGTCTTAGAGGTCTGAGAGCAGGACAAAATATATTAGACTCATTATTTGAGTAAATTCCCACCAAAGTTAGTTCATTACTTCATTTTTCACAAGTACTAAAAACTATTTTAGCAAACCCTAAAACTAGCCCACATTTCCTATAAATTTATGTTTGGCCATTAGGCAAGAAAATGTATAAGGGTAAGCTCAAATTTATCCCACTGGTAATAGAAAAACAGCTCAAAAATATCCTTTGTTATAGTTCATATGAAATAACTGCATAAGATAAATGCCACAATGGGAGAAACTTAAATATATGTAAATACAACTTGATCAACAAGAGTTTGGTAGAAAAGAGGGCCTAAAAAGAACTACATTAAAGGATAAGCCAGTACTGAAGAAGATTGTAAGCCATAGGGGAAAACTGGCATATGTGGAAGGATTAACATCCTTCCCAGATTCTTCACTAATATCAGAGATTAATATCTAGACATTGCAAAGGAACGATTGAATATGGTGCCATTTGAGGTCAAGAAAACAGAAGAAGACTTTTTTTGTTTTGTTTTTTGCAGTTTTTGGCTGGGGTTGGGTTTGATCTCACTACCTCCAGCATTTGGGGCCGGTGCCCTACTCCTTTGAGCCACAGGCACCACCCCAAGGAGACTTGTTATGTAGCCTATGGTCTGGAGGTCATGGAGTAAAGATTGATAGTTAAAGAAGAAAGAAAGGGAGAAAGGGCCCCCCTCCAGACTACAAAATGACTATGAGGGGCTTCCTTCAGGTAAGAGCAATGGGGCCATGTTCTTGAGTACAGTGCACGTGGGAACGGGAGCTACATAAACACTGTCACACAGCACGTGGCTGTTCATTGCCTCTACCAATGTTCATCTGTCACTAAAGAACTTAATAAAAAAGACATTTCAATTTGTTTGTAATCTTTGTGTACTCACCTGAGGGAGTATAGTGGAAATGTTAGTACATGGCATCAAAGAGGAACAATTTTCTAATATTTTGTACCAGGTAAAGAAGATCTCTAAACTGTGAGATACAAAGCAGAGCAGTTTTTGTTACTTAGCCCAGAAAATAATTTGGGTCATATTCTGTGATACAAGGATAAGCAGCCTCCTACATAATTTATAATTAAAGCAGTATACTGAAAAGATATCTACATTCCTATGTTCACTTCAGCATTATTCATAATAGCTGAGATACGGAATCAACCTAGGTGTCCATCAGCAGATTAATGGTTAAAGAAAATGTAGTGTGTGTACAATAGAACACTATACAGCCTTAAAAAAAAAAAAAAAAAAAAAAAAGAAATTCTATCATTTACAACAACGTGGATGAACTAGGGACACATTATAATAACTTAAATAAGCTAGGCACAGAAAGCCAAATATTGCATAATCTCACATATGCATGTACATAGAATCTATAAAAATTGGACTCAGAAGCAGGGAGTAAAATATGGTTATCAGGGACTGGTGGAAGGGGAACACTTCCGGTCAAAGGACACAAAATTGTAATTAGATAGGCAAAATAAGTTCAAGGTATACATATATATATATGGTACACCATGATGACTATAGTTAAACATAATTTATTGCATTTTTATAAATGGGTGCATAGATTTTAAGTTCTACCACCAAAAAAAGTATGTATGTGAGGTAATATTGCATGCTAATTAGCTTGATTTAATCATTCTAAAATATTTACATATTTCAAAGCATGTTGTACATTATAAAGATATATATTTTTACATTAATAGTTAATTTTTATGCATTATACATACATATTAATAATCAATTTTTTAAAGTTCAGATTAATATGAGGGTACAATTAGGTTACATTGTTTGCATTTGTTAGGTGAAGTTGAAATGGTAGTTGAGCCCTTCACCCAGGAGGTGTGCCATATACCCTTACATTGTGCCCGTTAGGTGAGAGCACACCAATCCTCCTCTCTTTTAGCCTCTTCCCTTACCCCATCCCACTTGAATTTTTGTTTTTCTCTTGTGTGGGAATATAGTTGTTCGTCTATTAGTATTGAGCACATTGGATACTTGCTTTTCCATTCTTGTGATTCTTTACTAAGGAGAGAGAATGTCCTCACCTCCTTTAAAGTTTAAGGCCAATGTAAGTGTAAACAAATGATAGATCTCTTTTACTCAACATTTTCTAAGTACCTATACAAGGGCTGCTTCTCATATTCCCTAGTTGTTTACTTCCTCACCACAGATATTAAATTAATTTGGCATTGGCTTTGTTGATTGCTTTGAATACCTTTTTCGGGATCTCCATAAAGTAAAGGCATTCACAACTACAGTCCATTCTTTTTCAGGGCTTCTTTCCAGAAAAACATGATTAAATCTTTTCCTGAATCAAAGAAAATGTATATCTAAGCACTTTGTGATTATTTGTTCTGAGAGTGAAATAATGAGAGGCAAATTCGAGTCTCAGTGTCAGTGTGGTAGAGTCAAAAAGAGATCTAGCTCTGTTCCTTCATGGTCTGTTATCATTTTTCTCTTAGTTCACACCAGCCATGAAATACACTAAATTCACAGAGAAATTTTTTAATATACCAATCTCTGGTTCATTTCTCTCCAGGAGTACCACAACAATAGCACACACTCTTCTTCTGTTTTACATGTGTGGAAAGCGAGATAACTTGTTTGAGATATCAAAGGGGTTCACCAGGTGAATCCATGTCTCAGAAGGTATGCCTATCATTGAGTAACACGTGACGATAGACGGATACTCATGAAGCCTTTTTGTGTCAACTCTGTCCTCTGTCAGGATAAGTTTCTTCTTCTTCTTCAGACATTGCTTTGGGTGACTATGTAGGGACAAATTCTATTCTTCATTTGAAATTGTAGAGATTATTAAGCTAGGATCAGGTAAGTCTCAACACTGTGACTTTTGAAAATTACATGGACATTCTCTATACAGTTAGAATGGAGAAGGCCTCAGGCTTGTTTACACTCACTGTCTCACAGTGTCAAAGTCTTATCCAGTCTCACAACTTCGTAGTCCACATTGGTCTTTATTTTCTTTATACATAATGTCCAGGTTTCAAGCAAAACCACAAGATATGAGAATTAGCAGTGAAATGTGACTTAGACCAATAATGAGGAAAAAGATTCACTTAATAAAAACAGATTAACAGCTCGGGTGCTGGAGTTACAAAATAAAAATAGAAAAATTACTGATAAATTGGTATAGGAATCTATAAGAAATGATAACTATAATAAATGAAGATAATTCATGACAGATTTAAAAACTATAAAAGAAGATCAAAGTAGAAACCCTGACACTAAGAAATAAATATCTATGAAATATTTACTGGATGTGTTTCTGAGCATGTTGGGCACTAATAACCTTAAACTTAAGACAAGAGTCTTACTCACAGAGTAAGAGTCAGAATAACAATCTTAAAATACATGTAATTAGAAAGCTTCAAAATGCATGAAGCAAAACTTGATAGCAATAAAAGATATTTTCACATTTCTCAGGACTTGACAGAACGAGTACACAGACACACACCAACTGTATGAATTAGCAAGAATATTGGAATCAATAAAGTCAATGCAATTGACATTTATGTTCAAACAAGAAAAGAATAAACATTCTTCTAAAATCACATGGAATATCTGCTAAAATATATTCTGTATTATAAATGACATAAGCCTCAGTAAATTTCAAAGGATTGAAATATATTTGTTCTCTTAACACAAGAAAATTAAATTAAAATTCAGTAACATTAAAATATACAAGTTGCTCAAAATATATAGAAAATAACCAACCTTCTTTTAAAATAACCTGGGTATCAAAGGGAAAACAAGCAAAAGAGGTTTCGAATTATTTCAACTGATACTGATGAAAAGACAAAAGACAAAATGAATGGGATATAGTTAGCACAGTTATAACAGTAAAGTTTATACATTGAAATAAAGAAAACCAAAAGGGGGCCTCACCTGTAGCTCAGTGAGTAGGGGCCAGCCCCATATACTGAGGGCGGTGGATTTAAACTCAGCCCTGGCCAAACTGCAAAAACAGCAACAACAACAACAACAAATAAGGAAGAAAAGCAGAAAGATGTAAAACCATCCATCTACACCTTTCATCTTTAGAACTCAGATGAAGCATAAATTAAATAAAAAATAAGAGAGAAATATAAACAACAAATACAAGAGCAGAAATAGTATAGCAGAAAAATAGAAACAACAGGGGGTAAAAGACAAAAATTTGATTTCTAAAGAATTGAAAAATGGATATATATCTAGCTAGATAGGTCAGAAATTAAAAAAGGAATGAAACACAAATTATTAACTCAAGGAATAAAAAGACGGTACATCTCCATATATCCTACAACACCAATGAGATGTTATGGAATATTAAACACCAATAGGATATTAAACACCAATGAGATGTTATGGAAAAACTACTTTATGCTAATAAAATTAAAACATATACAATGATTAAATTTATTATAAAACCTGCTTTGAAAACTGACACAAAAAGGAAAAAATCAGACTAGCTGCCTATCTGTTAAAGAAATCATTATCCCCCCCACACACAAACAAAACAAAACCATAAAGATTTAGATGGTTTCAATGATAAACTCTATCAAATGTGTAAAGAATAGATAATACTTCCCAATTCATTTCATAGACTATCATAAGCCTGATACCAAAGTTGATAAAGTCTTTAGAAGAAAAAAAACTATAGATCAACATCACTTTGATGCAGAAATCCTTGAACAGAAGATTAAGAAATCAAACCAGCAATACACAAAAAGGATAATATGTAATGACTACAAGGAGTTGTATCCCAAGATACAAAATTTAACATTTAAAAGCCAATCATTCAGCAAGCTTGATGAAAACTCCTATCACATTAGTTACAACATTTTAAATTTGTTAAAGGGCATTGAACTCTTTCCCCCAGGATTATGTGAGCAAGGCAAGAATGTCTATTCTCACCAACAAAATGTCCAGGCATATGCCCAGCAGAGGAATTATGGGAGGGAGGGGGGAGGTGGGTACAGGGAGGGGGATTGGTGGGATTACACCTGCAGTGCATCTTACAAGGGTATATGTGAAACTTAGTAAATGTGGAATGTAAATGTCTTGGTACAGTAACTAAGAAAATGCCAGGAAGGCTATGTTAATGATTGTGATGAAAATGTGTCAAATGGTCTATGAAACTAGTATATGATGCCCCATGATCATATCAATGTACACAGCTATGATTTAATTAAAAAAACTTCCTTTATTTGCATATAATTTGACTCTTCACACAGATAATTATAAAAATGTCTACCAGAAAAATCACTAAAATTATTAAAGTTAAGTTAGAAAGATCAGAGGTTAAAAGACCAAAAATAATTGATAATTCTACATACCAATGATTTTTAAAATTGAAAATAAAATTTAAAAAAATACTATTTACAATTGCACAAAAACATAAAATACTATTTATGGTAGCATCATAGTATCAGTAGAAATAATTTTAATAAAATTCTGCAGTACCTGTACACTAAAACTACAAGAATATTCACTGAAACTTAAAAAGACCTAAGCAATTGAATTGAAACTCTAAGTATTATTAAGATTTTATTGTTTCCAGATTTGTCTATAAATTCAAAACAATTCCAGGGAAAATTCTACTAGAAATTTTTCGACAAACCAAACATATAATTCTGCTTCTTTTTTGAAAATTCAAAGGAATTCATAGAGTAAAAGCCATCTGGAAAAAGGTGATAGTAGTAGACTGTCTTAGTTCAAGATTCACTCTAAGCAAACTAGTTAAGATAAGATATATAGGCATGCTGACAGAAAAAAATAAACCGACTTAATAGAATAGACACTAGAACTAGGGTCACATACATAAGATCAATTGATTTTTAATAAAACTCCAAGATAATATTGAGTAGGAAAAAAAAAAAAAAAGACTTTTCTACAAATGATGCTAGGACAACTATATATCCCTAGGAAAAAACAAGCCCAATTCTCTATTTCATACTATGTAAGAAAATTAATGGAACATGGATCAAAGAACTAAATGTAGAAGCTAAAAATATAAATCATCTAGAAGAAAACATAAACTATCTTTGCTGAGAAATTGTAAATATTTCCACAGAACTATAATGGTAACTATACCATATAATTATAATGGAACTATAACTATAATGGTAAAATAAATTTCGTCAAAATTTAAAAGCCTTGTGCTTTAAAGGCAAATCACTAATTGGGATAAAACATTTTCATTACACACAATACATATGTACAAAAAAAAACTTGTGTGTAAAATTCATTTTTAAAGAACCACATATAATTCAATAATAAGAATAAACAACTAGCTAAAAACAAGCAAAAGATTTGGACAGAGCCAAGTAAGAGTTTCTCTGCAACTGGGCACAGTGAGTCTAGAGTGATAAGACTCCAGGCATCTCTTGAGGGTGGGATCTGCCTATAATCATCCCTTTGAGGATACAGGGAGTCAGCAAGGGACTTCTGGACCCCAATAGGAGGACAAAAACAGTGGAAAACTGACAAGTGGTTGTGTGTGTTCGATCCACCTAATCCTACTGGCAATCATAAGTACAAGCAACAGTGAGACTGCAAACCAGAAAGGCCTTACCTGTGAATTGTTTTGGTATTTTTGGACTTGGCACTCAGTTGAACTGCCTTGAGGAGAGCTTGAGCAGGAGTGCAGAGAACTTTGGGCATTGTCTAGGGCCCCAAACTGAGCTGCTGAGCTGGGTCGCAGGGAGCTATTGTGAGAGAACTGCCCTGGCAAGCTCCGTCCTCAGGGTCCCAGAGCAAGGATCAGGCGGGACCTAGTAACCTAGTGACTGAGCAGCCTAAAGACAGGGACTAAGCTGCCTTACAGCCTTAACCCTCAGGGGCAGAGTGCGATGGGTTTTGGCACACTGGAGACTCGGGCTGTTGCCTTTGGTAGAGTGATGTGGTAGCACAGCTCATAGCAACCTCAAACTCCTGAGCTTGGTGCCACCCAGACTGCCATAAAAGCTGCACCACAACCCCCGAACTGTGACCCGCACTCACTGGGCCTCTGCATGCCCTGACCAGGAACTGCAGGAGCCACAGAAACCTGTGTCCTCCCTCCCATGTCCTCCAGGCCTCCACACTGGCCTGTTTGTCTGGCCAGGGATACTGGTAGCCACATGCCCCCTGGAGCCCTCCCTGCCTCTGCGCAGAGCACTTCCCCTGGCAAAAGACTGCTGGAGCCTTGGGCTCTCTGTGCCAAAGACACTGGGCACCAGGAACTCCCAGAACCATGTGCACCACCTCCCTCCCTGTTGCTGGATCTGGGTGTGTCACATGCCAAAGCTGCTTCCACAACCAGAACGCCCTAGCTAAGGCAGCCCCAGAAGAACTACACAGGGTCACTCCCTACAAAGATCCAGCAACAATAGAGTGATCCCACTAGGGTCTAATCTTGGAGAGACACCTCCCCAACCCTGAGGAGGTGAAAAACAACCAGAGGCAACAGTGAAAAACAATCATGAGGAGAAATCAATAGAAAAACTCTGGCAATATGAATAATCAAAGTAGATCAACTCCCCCAAGGATCAATGGGGCAGACACAGCACAAGATCCCATGCACAAACAAATAGCTGAGATGTCAGAAATCGAATTCAGAATCTGGATAGCAAATAAGATCGAATTAGAACTGCAAGCAGTAACCCAAAAGATATCTCAAGAATTCAACAAATTCAAAGACCAAATGACCAAAGATTTTGACACATTGAGACAAGAAGTCGCATCCCTCAAAGATCTGAGAAACACAGTAGAATCCCTCAGTAACAGAATGGAGCAAGCAGAAGAAAGGATTTCTGACGTTGAAGACAAAGCTTTAGAATGCTCCCAAACTCTCAAAGAGGAAGAGAAATGGAGGGCAAAAAAAGAACACTCTCTCAGGGAGCTCTGGGATAATTTGAAGAAAACCAATATTCATCTTATAGGGATCCCCAAAAGTGTTGAAGTGGTTTCACAAGGCACAGAGTCTCTTCTCCATGAGATTATGAAGGAGAACTTTCCAGACATGCCAAGAGATTCTGAAATTCAGATAGCAGACAGTTTCAAAACTTCAGCACAACTCAACCCAAGTAAGACAACCCACAGACACATGATAATCAATTTCACTAAAGTTAATATGAAGGAAAAAATTCTGAAAGCAGACAGATGAAAGAAAACCATTACCTACAAGGGGAAGAATATTAGAATAACTGCACATCTCTCTGCTGAAACCTTTTAAGCTAGAAGAGGATGGACATCGACTTTTAATCTCCTAAAACAAAAGAACTTTCAACCCAGGATCCCAGCTAAACCCAGCTAAACTGAGTTTTATTTATGATGAAGAAGTGAAATATTTCAATGACATTCACATGCTGAAGAAATTTGCCATAACTAAACCAGCTCTCCAGGATATTCTCAGACCTATCCTCCATAAAGACCAGCATAATCCTCCACCACAAAAGTAAACCCACCTAAAAAATTTTGATAAAATTCCAATTTCCACAGTCGCAAAATAATTGAAAATGTCCACCTGACCCTTGAAAGGCTTATCAATATTCTGAATTAATGTGAATGGTTTAAACTGTCCTCTAAAGAGGCACAGGTTGCCTGACTGGATACAAAAACTCAAGCCAGATATCTGCTACATACAAGAATCACATATTACATTAAAAGACAATGATAGACTCAAGGTGAAAGGATGGTCATCTATATGCCAGGCAAATGCAAAGCAGGAAAAAGAAGGCATTGCAATCCTGTTCGCAGACGCAATAGGCTTTAAACCAACCAAAATAATCAAGGATAAAGATGGACACTTCATATTTGTTAAAGGTAATAATAAATATGGTGAGACCTCAATTATTAATATTTACACACCCAATCAAAACGCACCTCAATTTATAAGAGAAACTCTAACAGACATAAGCAACTCAATTTCCTCCACTTCCATACTAGTTGGAGATTTTAACACCCCTTTAGCAGTTCTGGATAGATCCTCCAAAAAGAAGCTA
>CAUYPK010071673.1:0-33939 GCA_963574355.1 Loris lydekkerianus | reverse complement strand
CATCTGTATGTCCAAACAGACCTTCAGCTGTATCTGATGTGAGGGTATCAGCATTTAACCTACTGATTCCTCAATTATTGTAATTGTTTTGGGTATATATTTTTATTTTTGAAATTTACCAGTGGCTGCTGCATTTTCCACCTCGGCTTATACTCAAGTCACTAATTTTTCTCAGTTTTTAGGGTAAAATTAAGGGGGTCGGCTTATACTCGGGTCGGCTTATACTGGGTCAGCTTATACTTGAGTATATACGGTATTTATAAAATGGGAATTATATTAGGTTAAATCATATTAAATTACTTTTGGGGGACCTACAGCCTACCTCCTAGGGTTGTTGTGGATACAAAATGAGGTAGTGTCTGGATCCAACAAACAAGAGCTCCATCAGTGTCTTTTTCTCTCCATCTCTTACAATTGCAGGTACTCACAGCAGCATTCCTCGGCATTAACCTCCTGCTCCTCCTTTCTCTACTCAGTGCCCTCCCATCTCTATCAGAAGTGGTAAAGAATGGATGTAGCCAACTCAAATGAAAGTTTGTCTTTGGATTAGATGCATAACTATTAGTGATTTGTGGGAAGTTACAAACTATATCTCATTTTATCACTCTTATTAAAGCTACATAATTTATTAAGAATATAAACCCATGCACACACATATGTAATTATATCCTTATTTTCTTTCTAGCTCACTTCCCTGAACCTAATATAACTGTCCTTGAAACTTCATCTTCTAACCTTAAAAAACTAGTTTGTTCAACCTCTGGAGGGTTTCCAGAGCCTCACCTCTCCTGGTTGGAAAATGAAAAGGAATTAAACACCAGGAGTATAATCATTTTTCAAGATCAGGAAACGGAGCTCTACACTGTTAGGAGTGAACTCAGTTTCAATGTGACAAGAAACCACAGCTTCACATGTCTCATCAAATATGGAGATCTGACAGTGTCACAGACCTTCGACTGGCAAAGATGTAAGTGACATTGTGCTGGGGTGGGGGTTTGCTGTATAGAATCTGAAAAGAAAATACAGTCATACATTGTTTCATGAAGGGGATATGTTCTGGGAAATGCATCATTAGGCAATTTTTTTATGTGAACATTTGGGTGCATTTATGCAAACCTAGATAGCATAACCCACTACACAGACAGTTGTTCCCAGGCTACAAACCATACAGCATGTTATTGAATACTGAAGGCAAGGGTAACAATTTTAACAAAGTGTTACAGTTGTATATCTAAACCAGTGGTTTTCAACCTGTGGGTTGCAACCCCTTTGTAACAATGAAAATTCATTGCCATTAGGAAGGTTGAGAACCACTGAAAAGGAGTAGGGTTCTGGCCCCATATACCATAGGTGGTGGGTTCAAACCTGGCCCTGGCCAAAAACTGCAAAAACAAACAAACAAACAAACAAAAAAACCCACAAAAGAGAACCACTGAATTCTAAACATAGAAAAAATACAGTAAAAATATGGTATTATAATGTTACGGGACCACCATCGTGTATATGGTGTGTCATTGACCAAAATGTCAGTATGCTGTTTATGATTATAGCTCAGCCAGATGGGTTTTGGAATTGTGATATTGAATTTTGATAATTTTTTTTCCTTTTTTTTTTGAGACAGAGTTTTACTTTGTTGCCCTCAGTAGAGTGCCATGGCATCATAGCTGGCAGCAACGTCAAACTCTTGGGCTCAAGTGTTTCTCTTGCCACAGCCTCCCAAGTAGCTGGGACTACAGGTGCCTACCACCACACCCAGCTATTTTTTAGAGACTGGGCTTTGCTCTTGCTCAGGCTGGTCTTGAACTCCTGAGCTCAGGCAATCCATCTGCTTTGGCCTCCTAGTATGCTAGGATTACAGGCATGAGCCACCGTGCCTGGTCTGATAATATTTATTATAGTATTCTTAGACACGTAAAATGTGCTATTGTCACTTATCAAAGTCACTGTGCAAGGTGTTACTAGACTAATTTTATTTTCTTTAAAAACATTCTAGGGTGGCACCCATAGCTCACTGGGTAGGGCGCAGGCCACATACACCAAGGCTGGAGGGTTCAAACCCGGCCCTGGCCAGCTAAAGCAACAATGACAACACAACAAAAAAATAGCAGGGTGTTGTGGCGGGTGCCTGTAGTCCCAGCTGCTCGGGAGGCTGAGGCAAGAGAATTGCTTAAGCCCAAGAGTTTGAGGTGACTGTGAGCTGTGACGCCATGGCACTCTACCAAGAGCAATAGCTTGACACTCTGTCTCAAAAAAGAAAAAGAAAAATGTGTATCTGAAAGTTTATGCAAAATATGCAAAATTGCTCTTGTAGCATCAGGCAGCTACTGTGAGGTGGGGGTGTGTGTGTATATGAAGAGAACATGCTAAGAGAAAGGAAAGAGACATGATAGAGAAAAGGAAAACTAGAATATGACATCAAGTAATTATTAGTAAACCTAGTACTATCAGTCTCAAAGTTAGACATGAAGACAAGGTGGCTTTTAAAGTATCTCCTTAGAATCATTCATATGCCAACTTAGTAAAATGCAGACGTTCGGGTTGTCTTTTTCACATTCGATATCTGACATCTGACTATTAGATGCCCACAAGTATGTGTCTTTTCTTTCTTTCTTTCTTTCTTTTTTTTTTTTTTGAGACAGAATCTCACTTTGTCACCCTTGGTAGCATGCCGTGGCATCACAGCTCACAGCAACCTCTAACTCTTGGGCCTAAGCTATTCTCTTGCCTCAGCCTTCCCAGTAGCTGGGACCACAGGTGCCTGCCACAACACCTGGCTATTTTTTTGTTGCAGTTGTCGTTGTGTAGCTGGCCGGGGCCAGGTTCAAACACGCCAGCCTTGGTGCATGTGGCTGGTGCTGTAACCACTGAGCTACAGGCACCGAGCCAAGTATGTGTCTAATTGAAGAATTATGTAAGAAAACTGCTAGCAGCGGCATATTGGAGAGCTGACCAGGCAAGGAAGTGAAGAATACTCCACAGTTGCATCAACAGAAAGGCACAGAATAGGAAACCTCACAGCTGACGTTATTCCTCTTCCTCCACAGTCAAGCCAGAGCCTCCTCCTGAAAATCAGCTCCCCAGCAGATCGTGGACTTTTGCCACATTCTCAGTTGGGATTCTTGTGATCGTTGCAGGAATCACATGCTGCCTGGTCTACAGTAAGTACTGTTGTACACGATCCTGATCTCAGTTCCAGAAGCCAAACTCAATCAGTTGGGGTCGGCATCTCTCTTAGGTTTTAGCCTATTCTCTTCCAGGTTTGCAGCGAGTCTATAAAAACTAGTGTCCCCTTTACTTGTCTCAACAAGTTCTGTTCACTTACTGGGCAGACATTTCCTGGACCCTATCATGGGCCTGGCGCTCTACTAGGCACTGGTATTACAAAGGCAAGACGTCACTGCACTCAAGCCATGTTCTACTTTAGTCCTTTTAGTTTTCTCTAACTTGATGTTTTTGGGGAGACAGTGAGGTTTACTAATTTGGAAACATTTCTGATGCTAAATGACATTCTAATCTTTGATTTGGAGTTAGAGAATGATAAGATTTGGGGAGTCGAGGATCATTTTTTTGGAGGAGGGCAAGATGCACTAATAAAGTTGAGAAATTACATGACCACATATGATTTTACCAATGTTCAGTTCTTCATAATACATTTATGGATCAAGATGAAAGATGGCTAAGATATTTTACTGTATGGCTTTTTTTTTTGTAAGCAGGCCTGGGCTGGGTACAAACCCATCACCCTGGTGCATGGAGCCAGAGCTCTAACCACTGAGTACAGGTGCCCAGCCATATTTTACTCTATGAATTAAATTTTTGGCCTTTTACATATACTGACCTCAAAACTTTAGATTAAATGAAGAGGAACTGCTAGGTCAGAGCTGTGGCCATAATCAACAGGATGGGCGCCAGCCCTTTTTAGGAGTACCAGTCATATACCATGAGCAAAGAAAATTGGAAGATCAACATCTGCTGATTCCCCCAGTTTTCTATAACAAAGACAAAGAAAAAGAAAGCCAAAGTTCCATGAAGTCACTGGAGACTTTGTTGTGCAACTCACCCCATGGGTAGAATAGAGAGGCCTGGATGTTTCTGATATAACCTTTTCAGCCTTACTTCACTAGCTCGGGGTTTCTCATCCTGAGCATTTTCTGGCATTTAGGGCCAGAAAACTCTTTGTTTTGGAATGTTGTTCTGTGCACTGTAGGATATTTGGCAGCTTCCCTAGCTTTTACTCATTATATCCTCCAGTTGTGACAACCAAAAATAGCTCCAAGCATTGCCAGATGTTCCTGGGGTCGAGAGAGTTATAAATCACCCCCGGTTTGAGAACTACTGCTCTTGCTACAGTATACAGGCAGGATTACAGGGAAACTCGCCTGTCATCTTTATCATTTGTGCTTGTCTCCAAGGATGTAAGAGAAAAAGAAGGCATCAGGAGAGATTGCAAATGGAAAGGATGCCCAGGATCTGCGGAAGCTTTGGGCTAAGCAGAACATCTGAAGGTTGTCTCTGTTAGCTCTTCTCTGCCAGTGTGGGGTGGAGCCTGGGTGCATGGGGATCGTGAGGCAGTGTCCTCTGCCTTTCAGTATCAGATTCAAGCTCTTTTACCTTCTACCCCACCTTCTCAGAAACCTCATTTAGATTACTCTAAAACAAATACAGGATGCTTGGCATCTATCTCCTTTCTCCTCACATGCAGTTTGGTTATGCACCCTCTTCCCTTGCTGTACCTGCCACCCTGATTTGTTCCCCTCTTGTAAACCAACTCAATGTCTTTCATCAGTTATGAAACACTACCTGAGTCTGGGCACCCATACTCAGTGGTTAGGGCACTGGCCACATGCTCCAAGGCTGGTGGGTTCGAACCTGGCCCAGGCCTGCTAAACAAAACAAAACAAAACAAAAGAATAGCCAGGTTCTGGGGTGGGTGCCTGCAGTCCCAGTTACTAGGGAGGCTGAGGCAAGAGAATCGTCTAAGCCCAAGAGCTGGAGGTTGCTGTGAGCTCTGACACCACAGCACTCCACGGAGGCGCCCACCACAACGCCCGGCTATTTTTATTTGCTGTTTGGCTGGGGCTGCGTTCAAACCCGCCACCCTTGGTATATGGGGCTGGCGCCCTACCCACTGAGCCACAGGCACTGCCCAAGCTTCAGAACTTTAAACTTTCCACATTCCAGCTGATCAATCTAAACATCCTCAGTTTTTTTTTGTGTGTTTGTTTTTTTGAGACAGATTCTCACTTTGTTGACCTGGGGTAGAGTGCCCTGGAGTCATATCTCACAGCAACCTCAAACTCTTGGGCTCAAGTGATATCCTCTTTCCTCAGCCTCCCAAGTAGCTGGGACTATAGGCACCCACCACAACACCCAGCTATTTTTAGAGATGGGTCTCACTCTTGCTAAGGCTGGTCTTGAGCTCCTGAGCTCTGGAGATCCACGCACCTTGGCCTCCCAGAGTGCTGGGATGATTACAGGTGTGAGCCACTGCGCCAGGCCCTGAACATTCTCAGTTTTTCAATTGCTCTTCATGTGGCACAGATTCCAGATGCTTCACGTGCACATGCTAGATGTTAGTAAATGGAGCTAAAACTTTGGATTTGATCCTAATGACTCTACATATAATCGGATAATTACTCTCCAGGGTCTAGCATATTCTTCTTTTAAGAGAGCCTAACATAGCATTAGTTTTTGTGACAGCCACATTGCTAACTTTTATCAACTTTATGTTTTCCTAAAATCCCCAAGTCTTCTCATGTAAGAGAAAGTTTGGAACATTGAAATGCAAGGTATCAAGTACAGAGTAGTTATGGCCTCCCTAAACAATGCAGCTTCAATTTGTGAAAGCTGAGGTTAACATCAGCATGAATAAGAGAGAGTCTGCAGAATCGTAAAGGAAAATGAAAATAACACCTGAGATTTACATAACAGGTTATGTGTTGGAAAAGCACTATTTCATCTTAGGCTCAGAAAAAGTTTTATAAGCAAGATTGTTCTATGCCCATTTTATGAGAAAGAAACCCGAGGCCCCCAGATGTTGAATGATTGGCCTGAAATCATACAGATAAGGAGAAATACCAGGACTCAAACTGGAGCTCAAGTTCAGGCTCCCCCACTGCACCACACGGCTTATACATATTTTCCCCAAGGCAGTCTTCTAATTTCCTATCCTGTTTTCTCATTGTAGCTTACCGCTCACTCCTCAGAATGCCCTTTCCAGGATGTTCCTCCCCCTTACATCTGTAATTATCTAGAATTTCTCTGACTTTCTCTTCTCTTTAAATTCTTCTGCTCAGTCTGCTGGTTCTTCATAATGAAGCCGTGAGTCCAGTCTTCATATAGCCCTCTGTGGGCATCTTCAGGTAGTTTCCACCCCTGAATTTCTGCTTAGCACATTTCATACCACCTTGGGTTTATTTTCAGGAGCCACGTCTTTCTTACCAGATTGCAGGTTTATTGAGAAAGCAACCAGGCCTAATACATCTTTCTTTGTTCCTCATATAGAAAATTGCCTGAACCAACAGCTTTGGTGGTTTGGTGAAGGCTGGTGCTTAACAAAAATTTGGCTGATAGATGTAGTACAAGTTTTCAGACTAGTTCTCTCATAATGTAGCTCTCCTTTCATTTTTTTTTTTTTTTTTTTTAAAGACAGAGTTTTATTATGTCACCCTCAGTAGAGTGCCGTGGCATCACAGCTCATTGCAACCTCCAACTCTTAGGCTTAAGCAATTCTCTGGCCTCAGCCTCCCAAATAGCTGGGACTACAGGCACCTGCCACAATGCCCGGCTATCCCTTCATATTCTTTAGCTATCAAAATTAATATAATATCTACAGTATCACCTCAAGTTGAGAATACCCTTGGCCTTGAGATTAAAAAAAAAGTAAAAGTTTAAAACATTTTCATCCCTCGCTAACTTAGGGTTTGAAGTACTCATTTGTTTTGTTTCCTCAGGTCCCACTTCCATTTGTGTTTGACTTCTGGGAACGCCTTCGGATGGCCAGGATTACCATACCCTGCCCTTTGTGTATCTTGTTCTCTAGTTTCTTCACTTCAGTTGCTTTGCAAGAAGTGTCTAGAGGAATATGGTGGGCACAGAAGGAGCTCCAGTGACCTTGCAAGAAGTTTTGAAACAGAATACTTGAGGTCTGGAAAGGACTTCAGAGTGTATTAGTTTCATTAAGGACAAAGGCACTAAGGTCTGGAGGGAGAGGAGGGAACAAGAGAGAGAGAAAGGGGAGCAGGAGGAGGAAGGGAGTGACCTTAGTTACCAAGGCCAGGGCCAAACACAGAGCGGTTTCCCTTCATCAGTTTGACTCTGGCCTATTAACACACACGCCCATCAAAGTGTTTGTGGAAACAGAATTTGTCCAACATCAAGTCAACTTCAGAGACTTGGTCTGATTTCCTAATGTAATACTGAAGGATTTTATGCTGCTATTTTTAAAAGCCCAGGGTAACAAGTGGGAAATTTGTCAGTAAATATATCTACATGAAGACAGTGACAATATCATGGATGTTTAGCCAGTATTCCTTTTTTTTTGAGACAGACTCTCACTTTGTCATCCTTGGTGGAGTGCTGTGGCGTCACACGGCTCACAGCAACCTCCAACTCCTGGGCTTAGGCGATTCTCCTGCCTCAGCCTCCTGAGTAGCTGGGACTACAGGTGCCCACCACAATGCCTGGCTATTTTTTTATTGCAGTTTGGCTGGGGCACAGTTTGAACCTGCCATCCTCCATATATGGGGCCAGCACCCTACCCACAGAGCCATAGGTGCTGCCCAGTATTCCATTTTTTTTTTTAGTATGTTCTCCTTCATTGCTCTCCTACTTTCCCATTAGGTGTCAGAGAAAGTAGAACTATACAAAACTGATTTCCTCTAACATGGAAGATTCATTAATTCAAACCTGACAACAGTCAGGTTTGAAAGGGGCAGTCTAACATTACACAATCAACTGGTTCTAGTTGGACCCCATTTATAAAAATATTTATGAGCAACTTTTCATTTAAAATGAGGTAGTTTTTACTGATTATGTACTAAGCTGCAAGCTACCTTAAAATGTGATAGTATTCCATCTGGCCTCCTTAGATCCTTAACACTGGTTTTCCTCTTCGGTATTTTCTGGATCTTTCTGACCTCAGCAGAGAAATAAAAACATAGAAATAGCCAGTTGCTGTTCCTATGTTATTCATGACTTTTTCTCTGCAAACTTGCCTTCTAAAATTCAGTAGACTAGGAATGAACCCAACTTAGGCTGGGATAATCAGACATTCTCATCTGAAAATAGGGAGTAGGACGCCAAACTTTTCAGATATGACACTCCTTAAGTTCTTAAATTTTGGTAATCATATATTCAGCTTAACTTATTTATAACAAAAACATACCTCCTTGGATTTACTTTTAGAAGTAAATCACATAAACGGTGCTTTCAGAACTGAAGATAATGGATTTGTAAGCACTTACGAGAAAAAAAACCCTAAAAGATAGACAAGATAAACCCAAGAGAAGGTTAACTATTTCAAATAAATTATATTGTTGTTAAAATTGATAAATGTGTCGGTATTATTTTTTCAACAAGTTGTACTTTTACTACCGTATATACTCGAGTATAAGCCGAGTTTTTTCGGCACAAAAACTTGGCTTATACTCAAGTATACAGGTATTCTAATACATATTTCTGTGATATGCCTAAAAGTCTTTTTAAAAACAATTATGTATGGAAGGCTGAAGCTGGTGGATTGCCTGAGCTCAGAAGTTTGAGACCAGCCTGAGCTAGAGTGAGATCCCATATCTAAAAAACAAAAATAGCTAGGCATTGTGGCAAATGCCTATAGCCCCAACTACTCTGGAGGCTGAGGCAAGAGAATCCCCTGAGCCCAAGAGTTTGAGGTTACTGTAAGCTATGACGCCACAGCTCTCTACTAAGGGTGACAAAGTGAGACTCAGTCTCAAAAAAAACAACAACAAAAAAACAAACCCAATCCCAACTATATAATTTTATAATTTCTAGTTAAAATATTTATTTTATTGAGATAGTCTTACTTTGTCGCCCTTGGTAGAGGGCCGTGATATCATAGCTCACAGCAACCTCAAACTCTTGGGCTTAAATGATTCTCTTGCCTCAGCCTCCCAAGTAGCTGGGACTACAGGCGCCCACCACAAGTGATTCTCCTGCCTCAGTTCCTCATTTTTAGTAGAGATGAGGTCTCACTATTGCTCAGACTGGTCTTGAACTCGTAAACTCAGGCAATCCATCTGCCTCGGCCTCTCAGAGTGCTAGGATTATGGGCGTGAGTCACTGCGCCCAGCCTAATTAAAATATTTAAAATATATGGGGATGTGAATAAAACAATGAAGAGATTGGGTAAATGACAAGTTATCAGCAATTTATGAATGGGCTAATAAAGAGAAACATGGGCAGGGTGAGGTGGCTCATACCTGTAATCCTAGCAATCTGGAAGGCCAAGGTGGGTGGATTGCCTGAGCTCTTGAGTTTGAGACCAGCCTGAGCAATAGTGAGACCTCATCTCTACTAAAAATGAGAAACTGAGGCAGGACAGTCACTTGAGTCCAAGAGTTTGAGGTTGCTATGAGCTGTGATGCCGCAGCATTCTTAACAAGGGCGACAGTGAGACTCTCAAAAAAAAAAAAAAAAGAAAAAAAATGAAGAACAGAGGCAAGAGGATCACTTGAGTCCAAAAATGTAAGCTGTGATGCCACAGCACTCTACCAAGGGCGACAAAGAGAGGCTCTGTCTAAAAACAACAAAAAAACATGCCTTATAGAGTGTGGTGGTAATATGTAAATCATGGCATCAATACATTGCTGCAAAGTTTCTTATATCCTTGTAACTATTAGTATGTATTACACAGGATGGCCATAAAGTTCACAATAGTTGTAACAACTACACCAACTTTAAATAGTTTTAAACAGTTGCAACTGTTTAAAATGCACATGAACTTTATGGCCACCCTGTATAATGCCCAGTGTACCAAAGCACTGTGCTAGATGTTTTATATACATGTCAACTCTGACATAGACACTATTTGGCAGATACCTGATACTTTAGGTAAAATGACTTTGCAATACATCATGTGGTACTAAGCACATGGCCAGGATTCAAAGCCAATGGTCTGCCTCTAGAGCCCATGGTTTTGGCTACTATATCATGCTGCTTCACTAACTTTGCTCTTGTAGAATAACAGTATTCTCAGAGTAGGAATGGCACACAGAAGTCTAAAACCAACATAAAATACTGGCAGTTTTTCCCCCTCAATACACTTAACTCAGTAATTTTTTTTCCTTCTCATTTAGGAACAATTACAATCTGCAGGACAGCTTCCTTTATAGTCAGAAGCTCCCAAAGTGTAGGGACTTTTAAGAGTTCATTCTAGTAACTCCTGCCTCCCTTCTCTGCCACTTGGCTGAGATTAAATGTAGTCTAAGTAACTCCTGCATACAATACTGTCAGCAGTACTAAGAAAGGAAATAAAGTTGGACTGTTTTCTTTAATAATGCTCATCTACTTCCTTTTTGTTAAATTTGTATTTGGCATAGGATTCATCTTTGATTTTTATTAAAATCAAAACTAAAGAGTGCTACATATTCAGGCCCATATGGCCTTCAGCACCCATGGGTACAAGGTTTCACAGACCATTTGCCTTTGAGAGTTCTTTCTTCTCTTCCCACTGATTGGTAGAGTACCTTCTCAAAGGACCACATGAAGAAGTATACAACTGGTTGAATTAATGTTTAATCTTTTTGGGAAATGTTTTATTCACTGTGAAAAATCTAGGGAAAAGACTGACTGACAGATTAATGTAGACATAAGTATGTATTTAAATTTAAGGATAAGTGAGAGAATAATAGCTCCAATCATGGTTTAAAAAAGGTAAGAGCAAGTCAGTGCCACCAAAGAGTGGCCTGACTGTCGGCATTCAATGGACACAGCAATATAGCTCCCGTCTGCTGTCCAACTGAGTCTCGAGTCCAGAGCATTTTCAGTCCTTGTCCTGTGTATCTGTTGTCGAAAGGTTTCTAGGAAGGTTTAGCAGTTCTTCAATTTTCTTAACATCATCCTTAGATTGATTGTTTTGTAAGCTACTTTCAATATCCTCAGGGAGGCGCTCAGTAACTTGTAGTCTGGCTTTCCTGTAAACAAACGATAAAAAGGATATAGCAAGTACTGCATCACTTCTTACAGAGATTTGAAACAAAAATGACAGTGTTTGTCCTCCTCTCCCTGCTTTGGCAGACAATGTATGAGCACACACTGCTCCTTGTACTTCAAATATAGTAACAACTTGCTTTTCTCTCCTAACCTGTTCCACTCACAAGGCAACTATGATTCCTACATCACCAAAATGAATAGGGTTGTGGCAGCAGCTCCGATCCATCAGATATTCCAGTGTGCTGGGGCCTACATTTCTCATGGGGCTGAGGTGTGGAAGCTGGCCCACCCTGCGGGAATGTGTAAGGCTGCAAGCCTGGCTGTCTTCTTGCCCCTGGGACTGGAGCATTGTGAGCTCCCAACCACTGTTAAACTCTGTCAACAAATATTATAGGAACTAAGGCTGAAGGCTATAGAAATGTTAATCTAGTTGGGAAGAGTCAGATAGGATAATACTATATGAGTATATTACCAAGAGTTAAAATCTGATTTCCAAATAATAAATCAGCTCTTTTTCTAAATCAAGTATTAGTGTCTTCCTTTCTTTAAGTGATTGCCAGGGTCACCAATGACTTTCTTCTTAATTCTTCATAAACAAATTTGACCATTTTTTTCCTATTTTTCTAAAGTCAGTTTTATATATTTTCTGCTCACTAAGGCAATTTTTCAGACTCTCAGTTTGTTTGATATTCCTATAATATATTCAAGAAACAGACACATAAATGATACTTAAATATTTATTGAATTAACTCTTCTTAGAAATATTACACACATATATAGTATATATTTTTGACATCTCATTCTGCCAAAGTATTATTTCTAATCATACATTTCTACATATGTAATTTCTATATATATAACTAACATAATTCAAGTTATTGTTTTTACCCATTCTTTTTTTAAACAAAAATATAATTGTACAATATTTATGGGGTATAATTCAATACATGTATACAATAAGTAATAACCAAATCAGGGTAATTAGCATATCCATTATCTCAAACATATTACTTCTTAGTATTGGGAATATTAAAAATGCTCTCTTCAGACAGCTTGTGGCTCAGTGGAAGGGTGCTGGCCCCATATACTGAGGGTGGCGGGTTCGAGCCCGGCTTGGCCAAAATGCAACAAAAAATAGCCGAGCGTTGTGGGGGGCGCCTGTAGTCCCAGCTATTCGGAAGGCTGAGGCAAGAGAATAACCTAAGCCCAAGACCTAGAGGATGCTGTGAGCTGTGACCCTGTGCACTCTACTGAAGGAGACAAAACGAGACTGTCTCTTTAAAAAAAAAAAAAAAAAGGAGAGGATTTTTTTTTGGGGGGGGGACAGAGTCTCATTCTGTCACCCTCAGTAGAGTACCATGGTGTCAGCTCATGGTCACCTCCAGCTCTTGGGCTTAGGTGATTCTCTTGCCTCAGCCTCCCGAGTAGCTGGGACTACAGGCACCCACCACAACGCCCGGCTATTTTTTGTTGCAGTTTGGCCAGGGCCGGGTTCAAACCCTCCACCCAGGGTATATGGGGCTGCTGCCCTATTCACTGAGCCACAGGCACTGCCCAAAAATGCTCTCTTCTTGATGAGAGAGGTTCTACATACTCTGACTTGATCTTCACACATACTTTGCATATATAAAAACTTCACATGTACTCCATAAATACGGTATAACCTCCATAGTTGACCTCTTCCCCACACTGACCACCTCCTTAAGTTGACCTAATTTTTGTAGACTGGATATGTACCATATGTACTCAAATGGAAGACTGACCTCTATATACTGACCACCTCCATAACTTGTATCTTTACCACTTGGACTGTGACACACAGTATTAATTTATCCTCTATAACCTGATCAGTTGAATCCACACTATAGCAAGGGGTAAAAGGTGAGGGCTTTACCCCTTAGTTACATTATTTTTTCTTTAGTATAAGTTCTTTTGTCATGTTTTATTATTACAACAAATTGGATTAGGCCTAAGGTCCTATTGTTTATCATGTGTTGCAAAAGATTTCTTAAATGTGAAGGATTGGTCTGAACTGTAGATACATCCTACAATTACTCAACAATTTCACAGTTAATCAAGAGATGATGGCTTAAAAGAAAGAAGTCAAAGAGCTGCACTGAAGGAAAAGGCTGATATTTGTACATTTTCTGGAAAGTAGCAGCCAAATAAAGACAGTGGAACATTTTGATGTTAGCAAGACCACAGTCAGCAACATCCAATAGGTACACATAGTATGTGGAGAGATACGGTAAGGAAAGTGGAGACTGACAGTGGACAGTGGAAAAGGAAGAAAACTTCCCTCAATGAAGGCAATGAAGCCACAGTAAGCTGATTTAAACAAATGAGGGCAGTTAATGCCCAAATCTCTGGACTGATGAGCTACAAAACTAAAAAATTTCACAGGAATTCAGAATAGCAGATTTCCAAGCATCAAAGTGTTGGCTCCAGAAATGTAAATTGCAACATGAGGTCTTATCAGAAGTCCTGTGTGGTCTTGGCACCCCTAGCACAGTGGTTACAGAGCCAGCCACATATACCCAGGGTGGTGGGTTCGAACCTGACCCTGGCCAACTAAACAACGATGACAACTGCAACAAAAAATAGCCGTGTGTTGTGGTGGGCACCTGTAGTCCCAGCTACTTGGGAGGGTGAGTCAAGAGAATCTCTTAAGCCCAATAGTTAGTAAGCTGTGATGCCACAGCACTCTACGGAGGGTGACATAGTGAGACTCCCAGTAGCAGTTATGGAAGAGTTCATCGAAAGGTTCTCAGACTTTGCCAGAAGCTTGAAAGATGACATCTTTAATGCTGATGACTACAGACTCTTTTTCAAGGCAATGTCTGACAGGAGCCTCATCATGAAGGGTGACAAATATAAGAGTGGAAAAACTTTCCACTATGTTTTCATAGTCCTGCTTTATGCTAGCTCAACTAGACAGAAACTAAAGCCTTTGGTGATTAATAAACTGATGTAGATTCAAGAACCAGAAAGCTAAAGACCTCCCTGTCACTTGGAGATCACACAAATGTGCAAGGAAGCCTGGTACCTTCTTTGAGGAGTGGGTAATGGGTACTGATTAAGAAATGAAGAAGAAATGGTCTATTCTACTGACAGTAAACAACTGTTCTGGCCCATCCGCAAGTGAATCATCTCACAAACATGACAGTGAAATTTCTGCCTCCAAACATTACCTGAAAAATCCAACATCTCGACCAAGGCATAAATCAAAATATTTAAAATGTACTACCGAGCCCAGCTTCTGCAGTGAGTCATTACTAAAACACAAACCCGTGGTCCACCTGTGGAAGCAACTTTATCTGCTGCATCAGTTAATGCTCTGGAACAGTTCTGCTCGGAATGTTCATCCAGAAACAATACAAAAGTGTTTCAGGAAAGTTGTATTTGTCACAACCCAAGAGCACGATGTTTAGGCCTCATCAGACAGTCTATCTCCCATGCCAGAATTCAAAGGAGTAGATTTTAAAGGTTTTGTCACAATAGATGATGTGGTGGCAACCTGTAATGAACCTCAGTAAAAAACAATTTTCTAAGCTATAGTAACTGATGTACAGATCAGCATAAAAGTGCATGAAGCAGCTGAGGAAGTGGAAGAAACCAGTGAGGATGATTCAGAATTGCAGAGAATCTGAAAGAAGAGGATGTCAGGCATCTGATAATGCAGTTAAAGCCATTTGCTCCAGAAAAATGCCCAGGTCTGCTGAGTGGTGTAGCCAGTGTTCAGAGTGCTTCCCCCACTTACGTATATAATAAGAATAAGAAACAGATCAAGATTGACTTTCTTTTTCTTTTTTTCTTTTTGAGACAGAGTCTCACTTTGTCGCCCTGGATAGAGTACTGTGGCGTCACAGCTCACAGCAACCTCCAACTCTTAAGCTTAAGCGATTCTCTTGCCTCAGCCTCTCAAGTAGCTGGGACTATAGGCGCCCACCACAATGCCTGGCTATTTTTTTGTTGTAGTTGTCATTATTGTTTGGCAGGTCCAGGCTAGATTTGAACCTGCCAGCTCCGGTTCAAACCTAGCAGCTGAGCTACAGAGCCGAGCCTGACTTTATTTTTCAGAAAGAATGAATCAACCGGGAGGTGCCTATGGCTCAGTGAGTAGGGCGCCTGCCCCATATATCACAGGTGGTGGGTTCAAACCTGGCCACGGCCAAACTGCAACAACAACAACAAAAAGAATGAATCAACCATGAGAAAGTAGTAAATATTGATTTTTTTATGGTACTGTATGATTTTACTGTATTTTGAATTATGTATGATTTCATACGATAATCTCTAATGCAAACTGTACAAGAAAGTACACAGCAGTACAGTAGGCCTAATTCCTTATGTTGACCACCTCCATATGTTGACCAGTTTGTTATAGTCCTTTGAGTGGTCAACTTACAGAGGTTCTACTGTATGCACAAATATAATGTATCAAAAAATCCTCTCTTCTAGCTATTTAAAAGTATACAATAATAATTATTATTTTTGTTTTTGAGACAGAGTCTCACTAAGTCACCCTCAGTAGAGTGCTGTGCCATCACAGCTCACAGCAACCTCAAACTCTTGGGCTTAAACAATTCTCTTGCCTCAGCCTCCCAAGCAGCTGGGACCACAGGCGCCCACCACAATACCCAGCTATTTTTTTTTGTAGTAGTTGTCATTGTTGTTTAGCAGGCCTGGGCCTGGTTCGAACCCGCCAGTCCCAGTGTATGTGGCCAGTGCCCTCACCATTGAGCTATAGGAGCTGAGCCACAATAAATTATTGTTAACTACAGTCACAGTGTAGTGCCACAGAACACTAAAATTTACACTTCCTATCTGTAGCTGTAATTTTGTATCTGTGAATCAACCTCTCTTATACCTCCTTTTCTATGTCCCTCCATTCTCCAGCCTCTAGTAAACATGACTATACTCTTTACTTTTATGAGATCAACTTTTTTAGCTCCTGCGTATGAGTGAGAACTGGTCTTTATTTAATTTAAAATAATGTCCTTGGCTGGGCATAGTGGCTCACGCCTGTAATCCTAGCCCTCTGGGAGGATCCCTAGAGCTCAGGAGTCGGAGACCAGCCTGAGCAAGAGCAAGACCCTGTTTCTATTAATAATAGAAAAAAATTAGACAGACGTTGTGGCATGTGCCTGCAGTCCCAGTTACTCAGGAGGCTGAGGCAGGAGAGCTTTAGCCCAGGAGTTTGAAGTTGCTGCAAGCTAGGCTGAGACCACAGAACTGTAGCTTGGGCAACAGAGTGAGACTCTGTCTCTAAAGAAACAAACAAACCAATAAATAAATTTGCAAGTAAAATAAAAAATCAGTAATGTAAAAAGTAAAGAGTAAAGTAAAAAGTAAAGAGCAAAGTAAGTAGTAAAGTAAAAAGTAAAGTGTAAAATAAAAAGTAAACAGTAAAGTAAAAAGTAAAGTAAAATAAAATAATGCCGCTAGGATGTCATTTTTAAAATGGCAGAACAGTGTTCCATTCTGTATATATACAACATTTTCTTCATCCATTCATCTGTGATGGATACTTAGGTTGATTCCTTATCTTGGGTATTGCGAATAATGTTGCAAAGAGCACGGGGGTGCAGCTCTCTCTTTGATATACTGATTTGAATAAATTCCAGTAATAAGATTGCTGGACCACAGAGTAGTTCTATTTTAATTTTTGAGGAATCTATTTTCCATAATGGCTGCATTAACTTACATTTCCACCAATAGTTTAAGTTCTCTTTTATCTGCATCCTTGCCAGAATTACTTTTTGTCTTTTTGATAACAGACTTTTTTTTTTTTTTTTTTTTTTTTGAGACAGAGTCTCACTATGTTGCCTTGGGTAGAGTACCATGATGTCACAGCTCAAAGCAACCTGAAACTCTTGGGCTTAACTGATTCTCTTGCCTCAGCGTCCCAAGTAGCTGGGACTACAGGTGCCCGCCACAATGCTCAGCTATTTTTCAGTTGTAGTTGTCATTGTTGTTTGGCGGGCTTGGGCTGGATTTGAACCCACTAGCTCCAGTGTATGTGGCTGGTGCCCTAGCCACTTGAGCTACAGGTGCTGAGCCTCATACTTTCATGTACAGATGTAGGATTACCTTACGTACTTCTTGTAGGGAAGTCTAGTGGTGATGCCTGCTTGTCCAGAAAAGATTATTTCTCCTTCATTTCTGAAGAATAGTTTTATTAAATATAATATTCTTGGCTGGAAGGGTTTTTTTTTTTTTCCTTTTAGCACTTTGAATATATTGTCCCATTCTCTCCTAGTCTACAAGGTTTCTGCTGACAAATTTGATGCTAGTCTAATGAAGATTCCATTATATATGACTTGACACTTTTCTCTTGCTGGTTTTAGAAACCTCTATATTCTCTTTTTACTTTTTTCTTTTTTTTTTAAATTCTCTTTTACTTTTACTCTACCTGTTGCCCAGGTACAGTGCCATGCCATCAGCCTACCTCACAGCAGCCTCAGACTCCTGGTTCAAGCAATCCTCTTGCCTTAGTCTCCTGAGTAGCAGGCATCTGCCAGGATGCCTGGGTAATTTTTTTTTTTCCTTTTTCTCTAATTTCTCTTTAAAGTAGAGATGGGTGGCTTGGCGCCCATAGCTCAGTGGTTAGGGTGCTGACCACATGCAACAGGGCTGGTGGGTTTGAACCTGGCCCAGGCCTGCTAAACAACAATGACAACAACAACAAAAAGCCAGGCATTGTGGCAGACACCTGTAGTCCCAGCTACTTGGGAGGCTGAGGCAAGAGAATCGGTTAAGCCCAAGAGTTTGAGGTTGTGACGCTTTGACATGTGACATCATGGCACTCAACAGAGGGCTCCATACTGAGACTCTGTCTCAAAAAATAAATAAATAAATAAATAAAAATAAAAAAATACAGTAGAGATGGGGTCTCAAACTTGTTCAGGCTGGTCTCAAACTTCTGAGCTCAAGTGAACCCCCTGCCTTGGCCTTGCAGAATGCTAGGATTCTAGGTTTGAGCCACCAGACTAGTCACTGCCTTTTACTTTTGATGCTTTAACTCTAATGTGCTTTGGAGAAGATTTTTTTGAGATCAATCTATTTGGGGATCACTGAGCTTTCTGGATCTGGATGGCCATATCTCTCCCAAGACTTGGAAAGTTTTCAACTATTATTTCATTAAATAGGTTTTTTATGCCTTTTCCCATCCCTTTACTCATGGAAATCCCATAATGCCCTAATATTTGTTCATAGAATATTCCTTAAGTCTTGTAGGCTTTCTTCATTCTTTTTTATTCTTTTTCTTTTTTTGATCTCACTAGGATATTTCAAAAGACCTGCTGCGAAGTTCAGAAATTTTTCTTCATATATTGTTGAAGCTCTCAAATGTATTTTTTATTTCACTAACTGGATTCTTCAATTCTAAGATTTGTTTGGTTCTTTTTTATGGTATCTCTTTAATTTCTTCTCATTTAGATCATGAATTATTTCCCTGATATACTTGCATTGTCTAAGTGTATTCTCTTGTTTTTTTTGTTTTTTTTTTTTTTCTTTTTCTTTTTTGAGACAGAGCCTCAAGCTGTCACCCTGGGTAGAGTGCCATGGCATCACAGCTGACAGCAACCTCCATCTCCTGGGCTGAAGCAATTCTCCTGCCTCTGCCTCCCAAGTAGCTGAGACTACAGGCGCCCACCACAACGCTCGGCTATTTTTTGGTTGCAGCTGTCATTGTTGTTTGGTGGGCCTGGGCTGGATTCGAACCTGCCACCTCAGGTGTATGTGGCTGGCGCCTTAGCCACTTGAGCCATAGGCGTGGAGCCTTGTAATTTTCTTAATAATATATTTGGTATTCTTTATTAGGCATTTCATAGATTTTCTCTTTTTGGGGGAGGGTCTGTTACTTGAGAATAATTGTGTTACTTTAGAGATTTCATATTTCTTTGCTTTTTCATGTTTCTTGAGTCTCTGTATTTATAACTGCACATCTGGTAGAATAGCTGCTGCTTCTAATTTTATGGAGTAGCTTTTGTAGAGAAAGACTTTTTCCTGCAGATGGGTCCCCCAGTGTCAGCTGGGTAGGGTGCTTAGGCTCTGGGTGGACACAGTAGTGTAGTCTTTATGTGATTTCTTCAGCAGTAATCAATGTCAGGGACATCTGTGATTACTTCACTGCTCTTGTCTGCAAGTGTTTCTGAGGCTACAGCACAGCTTCGCTGGGGACAAGGGTCACCAGAAGGGCCATTCTCAAGTGTTGGAGTAGCACATGTGGGTATGTGGTAGGTCTGCTGGTCAGGGAGGTGAGGGTCAGCAGTGGTAGTAGGCCCCAAGTGAGCCTTATCCATTCTTAAATTTTTCTAATTCTCACTTACTGATGTCTAAATCACTAACCACTTCTGTAGTTTTTTCTCATTTTCTTTTTTTAATTGAAATAGGTATTATTTGTTCCTATTTTTCAAGTTTAATTATTCCATAAAATCTGATATCAGAGTCAAATAGCCAATATATTTTCCTTACCTTTCTAACCTCTTTCTCAAAGCTTCTTTTCAAAAAAGAAGTCTCTTACGACACCTAGATAACTAGAAATATCCTAATGCTTGCATACTTTTAATCTTCCATGATGTCAGCTTTTGTGCTGGCTTTCAGAATTTTAAATGCTTCATCCCAGGATCTAAATAAATACAAGTCCCACCTGCTCTCCTACCACAAATAAGAAGGAATAAAACAAACATATCATGAGTAAAGTAGTATAATTCTGCTCTAGAATAGCTGAAAAAAATTTAAGACTTTATGTTCAGGAAAATATCTAAGGCCACATAGCGATTCATAGTCTAGCTGAGATTTAAGCACAGTTTTTCATTGGCTTCAAAATCAATCTTTTTCTTATATGGCACCTAAGACTTTGGACAATACTTAGAGCTGTTAAGAATTTCTGTGTGTGTGTGGCTTGGCACCCGTAGCTAAGTGGTTAGGGCGCCAGCCACATACACTGGGGCTGGCAGGTTTAAACCCAGCCCAGGCTTGCTAAACAACAATGACAACTACTACAACAACAACAACAAAATATAGTCGGGCCTTGTGGCAGGCGCCTAGTCCCAGCTACTTGGGAGGCTGAGCCAAAAGAATCGCTTAAGCTCGAGAGTTTGAGGTTCTGTGAGCTGTAATGCTATGGCACTCTACCAAGGGCGACATAATGACTGTCTCAAAACAAAAAAAAAAGAAAAAGAAAAAAAAAAAAAAGAATTTCTGTGTGTGTGTATGTATGTGTGTTTACCAGAAATGGAGGTTCAAATAAAAACACTGGAATAAAATGATTTCTCATTTTATCAATAGTCACAGCAGCAGCTGCAACAGATGTCATCTCAGGTACCAAGGAAGCTAAACTGTGAGAATTATTCATACTCAGGAACACTAGACGGCAGCCTAGATTCCTCTTATATAGAATCTACACAAAGCCTGCTATCAGTCTGATTTCCCTACCCCAGATAACTGGATCCCAGGAAATGACTAAACGGAAGAGGGAAAGGTTTTCATACTCCCCAGTGGCATTCAGTCCATGAGCAGCCACTATGTCTACCTAATTCCTCTGTGTCTACAGCAAGAAGTAGAATCTTTGAATGTGGAGATTTAACATGCTTTGTATTATTTACAGTTGTATGCATAAAAGGGGATGTTACTTTTTAAATAAGCTCAATTCTTAATGTGCATTCCCTTGGGTCATTTCTTATACAGTCAAGAACATAGGAAAAGAAAAAAAGCATGCGACCAAATGAAATTTACATTTTACCTAAAAAATGTACCTAAAGAAAGATCCTCATTAGAATACTTGAGTTCACAGCACTACTACATAATAAATACAGTTAGAAAAGTCAGCTTTCCCAGTCCCATGCTCCTTACCACTCTTCCAGTTTCAGCTCATGGAGTGCCTTTCGATCTTTTACTTTTCTCTCCTGGATAGTCTCACCATAGTACTTTTGAAGTGCCATTAACAGGCTTCCTATAGGAGTTCTGAGGGGAAAACAGAGACAACGTTTCTATGCAACAGGTGAGCCTCTCTGCCAAGGCATGAGCAACACCACAGCCACCTTTTCACCATTTGGTATAGGGACATTTGACAATTAAAGCATTCTTTTTTTTTTGAGACAGAGCCTCAAGCTGTTGCCCTGGGCTGGCATCACAGCTCACAGCAACCTCCAACTCCTGGGCTCAAGTGATTCTCTTGCCTCAGCCTCCCAAGCATCTGGGACGACAGGCACCCACCACAACGCCCGGCTATTTTTTTGGCTGTAGTTGTCATTGTTGTTTTGGCAGGCCCGGGCTGGACTGGAACCCGCCAACTCTGATGTTTGTGGCTGGCATCTTAGCCTCTTTTTTTTTTTTTTTTTTTTGAGAGAGAGAGTCTGAGTTTGTCACCCTCAGTACAGTGCCATGACATCACAGCTCACAGCAACCTCAAACTCTAGGGTTTAAGTGATTCTCTTGCCTCAGCCTCCCAACCAGCTGGGACTACAGGCACATGCCCCAATGCCTGGCTATTTTTAGAGATGAGGTCTTGCTCTGGCTCAGGCTGGTCTCGAAGCTATGAGCTCAGGCAATCTACCTGCCTCAGCCTCCCAAGTGGTAGGATTATAGGCATGAGTCACCGTGCCAGGCCTGACAATTAAAGAATTCTTCCAGATAAAGAAAAATATATTCAGGCAATTTCTTTGTATGAATAACAGAGAAAAACAATTACTGTAACTGCTTAAAGTTAATTGGTATAAAAAATAGATTTACAAATTGGCTCTATGTTTTTCTAATCAGGAACGATAAATAAACCAAAACAAAGACGGAAAAAATATATATTTACAACAAGTTCTAATAAGTAACTCCATACCAAAGATTTCTCAGAAATAAAATTTCTAGTTGAGAATGGCTCCAGCCCCTATAGGGGGCAGGAATTGTGGAGGGCATTTTTGATTGGGTGAGGAATGCTACCAGATTTGGGGGGAGGACCACCAAAGAATCCTAAAATTCAAGAATCTGTCACAAGTTCTCACCCACAATGCCAAGAGTTACCCACTCAAAAAATCATTTAGGTAAGGGTGGTGCCTGTGGTTCAAGGAGTAGGGTGCTGCCCCATATGCCGGAGGTGGTGGGTTCAAACCCAGCTCCAGCCAAAAACTGCAAAAAAACAAACAAAACAAACAATCAAACAAAAAAACAATTTAGGTAATAATTATTACAGTGATAAAGAAATTTGGTTCTTGGGTTTTCAAATGGAAGGAGCTTTTGACTTTGATATAGCTTAAATTTCCTCTGGCTACAATTTAAATAACCTTATTTTAAAAACTATTTTTGCTAAGTGGAAGCAACCTAAATGCCCATCAACAGATGAAGGAATAAAGAATGTGCAAATGTATGTATGATACACACATACAATAGAATGTAAAACAACCTCAACAAAGAAGGAAAACCTGCCCCATGCTATAACATGGATAAATCTGGAGGACAGTATTATGCTAAGTGAAATAATCCAGCCACAAAAGAAAAAAATATAATTCTAACTCATATGAAGTATCTAAAGTAGTCACAATCATAAAAACAGAAAGCAGGAAAATGGTTGCTGATGGCTAGGGGGATGAGAGAGGAAATCAGTCCTTAATGCTTATAAAATTTCATTTTGCAAGATGAGCAAGTTCCATGTGCATACAATGTGAATTTGCTTAACATTAATAAATTATACATTTTTATTTTTATTTATTTATTTTTAGAGACAGAGTCTCACTTTATTGCCCTCAGCAGAGTGCTGTAGCGTCACAGCTCACAGCAACCTCCAACCCCTGGACTTAGGCGACTCTCTTGCCTCAGTCTCCCAAGTAGCTGGGACTACAGGCGCCTGCCACAACGCCCGGGTATTTTTTGGTTGCAGTTTGGTTGGGTCTGGGTTCAAACCTGCCACCCTTGGTATATGAGGCCTACCAACTGAACCACCAGGCACCGCCCACATTTTAATTTTTTTAATATTTATTTATTTATTTATTTAGTTTTTGAGACAGAGTCTCACTATGTCACCCAAGGTAGAGTGCCATGGTATCACAGCTCACAACAACCTCAAACTCTTGAGGTTAAGTGATCTTCTTGCCTCAGCCTCCCAAGTAGCTGGGACTACAGGTGCCTGCCACAATGCCTGGCTATTTTTTGTTGCAGTTGTCATAGTTGTTTTAGCTGGCCTAGGATGGATTTGAACCAGCCAGTCTCGGTGTATGGCCAGTGCCATAACCACTGTGCAACAGGCGCGGAGCTGAATTATATATTTTTAAAAGGTTAAGAGGCTAGCACTCTGGGAGGCTGAGAAGGGAGGATTCCTTGAGCTCAGAAGTTCAAGACCATCTGAGCAAGAGCAAGACCCTGTCTCTATTAAAAAAACAGAAAAATAAAAAACCTGTAGTCCCAGTCATTTGGGAGGCTGAAGCAGGGATCACTTGAACCCAATAATTTGAGGGTACTGTGAACTAGGTGATGCCATAGCACTCTAGCCTGGGGCAAAAGAGTGAGATTCTGTCTGAAAAAACAAAAACAAAAAACAGCTCAGTGCCTGTGGCTCAAGCAGCTAAGGCACCAGCCACATACACCTGAGCTGGCAGTTTGGAATCCAGCCCAGGCCCACCAAACAACAATGACAGCTGCAACCAAAAAATAGCCGGGTGTTGTGGAGGGCGCCTGTAGTCCCAGCTACTTGGGAGGCGGAGGCAGGAGAATCGCTTGAGCCCAGGAGTTGGAGGTTGCTGTGAACTGTGATGCCACCGCACTCTACCCAAAGCTAGAGCTTGAGGCTCTGTCTCAAAAAATAAAATAAAATAAAATAAACACAGTAAATGCTATGCTATGTGTTTTATACCACAATAAAAAAATTATTTTGTTCTAGCTTCTACAATTTTTCCTTTCAAAGAAAGCTGCTGCTACATTAACACTACAACAAAAATAATGTCAGCAATAGATTACATGCTGAACATTTTAGAGAAACTTGAAATTAAAAAAAAAAAAGAATCATTAAGTCTATAGTGTTTCCCCTTCCTAAAAAGGAGGTGAAAAAGGGGGTGAACAGGTAGGGAAAGGAGAATGTTTCTATTTAGACAATTGCCAACTAATAAAAATAGAACTGACAGAGCTAGTAACCACCTTTCCAATAACTGAATATACCATGGATCATTAATGAATCATTAAAATCCTAGATGAAAGAGTCCATGTTTTCCTATGTATAATATGCACTTTTTTGCCCTAATTTTTAAGAGATAAAATAAGAATGTATATTACATACGTTTAGTATTATTTTTTGCTGACACATAAAACTTTTTGTACCTGGCATCTGTTCTTGTGTTTTACAATTATTTGTTCCATAAAATTTCTTGTTCCACAACGTTAAAAAATGCTAAAATTCCTTTATAATACACAAACATGTACATAAATATAAACAAATAAAAATTTAATTAAAAAATTAAAACAGGTGGGTGGCATCTGTGGCTCAGTGGGTGGGGCGCCAGCCCCATATACTGAGGGTGACAGGTTCAAACCCCGCCTTAGCCAAACTGCAACAGAAAAATAGCTGGGTCTTGTGGTGGGCACCTGTAGTCAGAAGGCTGAGGCAAAAGAATTGCCTGGGCCCAGGAGTTGGAGGTTGCTGTGAGCTATGTGATGCCACGGCACTCTACCCAGGGCAATAAAGTAAGACTCTGTCGCTACAAAAAAAAAAAAAAAAAAAAAATTGAAACAGGCTCAGCTCCTGTAGCACGGTGGTTACAGTGCCAGCCATATACACTGAGGGTGGAGGGTTCAAACCCAGCCCAGGCCTGCTAAACAACTGCAACAAAAAAATAGCCAGGTGTTGTGGCAGGCGCCTGTAGTCCTAGCTACTTGGGAGGCTGAGGCAAGAGAATCGCTTAAGCTCAAGAGTTGGAGGTTGCTGGGAGCTGTGATGCCATGGCACTCTACCAAGGATGACATAGTGAAACTCTGTCTCAAAATAAATAAATAAATAAATTATTTATTTATTTATTAACAAGGCTTTGGGGCTCATAGCTCAGTGGTTAGGGCGTTGGCCACATACATGGGGGCTGGCAGGTTCGGACCCAGCCTGGACCTGCTAAACTAGAATGACCACTACAACAAAAAAATAGCTGGGTGTTGTAGCAGGCACCCGTAGTCCCAGCTACTTAGGAAGCTGAGGCAAGAGAAGCGCGTAAGCTCAAGAGTTTGAGGTTGCTATGAGCTATGATGCTACAGCACTCCAATGAGTGCGACGTAGTAAGACGCTGTCTCAAAAAAAAAGAAAAGAAAAAATTGAAACAAAAGTTTTTTTCCCTAGAAAGTTTGCGTCAAAAATGTGGGTGCTCCTTATACATGGCAAAATATAGCTGCAGGAGAGCAGGATATTCAGTTTCACTCTACAGATTACTTACTAATAATAATGGGGAAAAGATATTTCACACAAAACAGGCCAGCCCAGTGGCTCACCCTTGTAATCCTAGCACTTTGAGAGGCCAAGGTGGATGGATTGCTTGAGGTCAGGAGTTTGAGACCAGCTTGAGCAAAAGCAAGACCCCATCTCTGAAAAAGAACTTGGGAGGCTGAGGCAAGAGAATCACTTGAGCCTAAGAGTTTGAGATTGCTGTGAGCTATGATGCCATAGCACTCTACCCAGGGAGACAGAATAAGACTCTGTCTAAAAAAAAGGAAAAAAATTAAACAGATATCACCTTAACCAAGTATGTAGGCATAATTCTAAAATGGTCCCTCAAAATTTCCTGCCTTAATAATCTCTCAACTGAGGCAGGGCGCAGTGGCTCATCCCTGTAATCCTAGCACTCTGGGAGGCCAAGGCAGGTAGATTGTTTGAGTTAAGGAGTTCAAGACCACCCTGAGCAAGAGCAAGACCCTGGTCTCTAAAAATAGCCAGGCATTATGGTGGGTGCCTACAGTCCCAGCTACTTGGGAGGCTGAGGCAAAAGAACCACTTTTGGCACACTTGGGCACAAGAGTTTGAGGTTGTGAATTGTGACACTATAGCACTCCACTGAGGGTCACAAAGTGAGACTGTCTCAAAAAACAAAAAAAAAACAAAAAAAACAAAAAACCCCTCACCTGTAAATTATAATATTATGCCCTTAATTATATTATGTTACATGGAAAAATAAAGGTTTACAGATATATTATAATTAAGGGTACTATTCAGCTGAATTTGAGGAAATGAAAAAGATTGTTTTAGATTACCCTAAAAAGCAGAGTTTTCGCTGGCTGGTTGCAGAGTGGAAGTTGAAGGTTTAAAGTATGAGAAGGACTCAATGTACTGTTGTTGGTGAAACATGGAGGGGTAGGCCAGGCATGGTGGCTCACATCTCTACTCCTAGCACTTTGAGTGGGAGGATCTCTTGAGGTCAGAAGTTGGAAACCAGCCTGAATAACATAGTGAGACCTCCATCTCTACAGGTGGTGCACGCCTGTACTCTCAGCTACGTGGGAGACTGAGGCAGGGGGATTGCTGGAGTCTAGGAGTTTGAGACTTCAGGGAGCTATGATAATGCTACTGCACTCTAGTCTAGGCAAGAAAGTGAGATCCTGTCTTTTAAAAAACCAGAAAAAAAAATAAATAAAAAACATGGAAGGGGCCCTGTGAAAAGGAATGTGGGTGGCCTCTAGAACAGAGAGTAGAGTCTGACTAAGAGCACCAAGGAAACAGGGACCTTAGACCTCCAGCTAGAAGGAACTAGATTCAGTTAACAACCTGAATGAATGTGGAGATAGGTTCTTCCCCAGAGCCTCCAGATAAGAGCCAAGCTTGGCCAACACCTTGATTTTTGACGTAAAACCCTAAGGAAAGAAGCCCATTCAGACTTTGACTTCTGATCTATGCAACTAACTGTAAAATAATAAATGGGTGCTAAGTTTGTGGTAATTTGTTACACAGCAATAGAAAACCAATATATCAAGTAATGAAGGTTAATATTATGGGCTGGGCACAGTGGCTCATGCCTGTAATCCTAGCACTTTGGGAGGCCAAGGCAGGTGGACTGCTTGAGCTCATGTGTTCGAGACCAACCTGAGAAAAGCAAGACCCGGTCTCTACTAAAATAGAAAAACTGAGGCAAGAGGATTGCTTGAGCCCAAGAGTGGGAGGTTGCTATGAGCTGTGATGCAATGGCACTCTACCCAGGGCAACAGCTTGAGACTCTTATTTCAAAAAAAAAAAGTTATTATAGATTACATAATGTATCTCTTAAGGTAATACACCAAGGACACAATTTCACCCATGCTGGATTCCTGACAAAAACATTTATCATAAATCTAAACATGAAGGGATGATCAAATAAAACGAGAAATATGTCAGCATTATTGTGATAATTGAGGAATTTTGAATATAGACCCTAACTTAGCTGTATTGAAAGAATGTTTATGTGATAAACACATTATAATTTCATTGAAAAATATTCTCTCTTCTGGGAGATGTATTTGTGGGTGAAGTGTAATGAGGTCATGGTTTATTCAAAGAAAAAAAGAGAATGAAAACTATACATATCCCATACATATACAGAGATAGAGAAATCAAATAGTCATGGCTTGGCACCTACAGCTCAGCAGCTAGGGTGCCAGCCACATACACCAGGCCTGCCAAATAACAATGACAACTACAACCAAAAAGTAGCCGGGCATTGTGGCGGGCACTTGTAGTCCCAGCTACTTGGGAGGCTGAGGCAAGAGAATCGCTTAAGCCCAAGAGTTGGAAGTTACTGTGAACTGTGATGCTACGGCACTCTATTGAAGGTGACAGTGAGACTCTGTCTCAAAAAAAAAAAAATCAAATAGCCAAAGTTTTAACAACGGGTGAATCTAGGTGAAGGGGATATAGGGTTTCAATGTGCTAATTCATTTAACTTTAGTTAGGCTGGAAGTTGTCCAAAATAAAAAGTTGAGGAAGAAAATTATTTTTCTTATAGAGATAGACGGACCTTTATCGCCCTCAGTAGAGTGCCGTGACATCACAGCTCACATAGCACCTCCAATTCCTGGGCTTTGGCGATTCTCTTCCCTCAGCCTCCTGAGTAGCTGGGACTACAGGAGCCCGCCACAATGCCTGGCTATTTTTTTGTTGCAGTTTGGCTGGGGCCAGGTTTGAACCTACCACCCTTCGTATATGGGGCTGGTTCCCTACCCACTGAACCATAGGCACTACCTGAGGAAGAAATTCTTTAAAAATTTATTAAGCTGAACAAACAGAATCTCACCAAAAATTTTTATAGAATATACTTGTTAAATGTTTCTTATTCCTTTTTCCTCTTCCTTATAATATCTTTGTTCAAATTACAAATACAGTAGAACCTCCATAGTTGACCAACTCCCTACATTGACCACCTCCTTAAGTTGACCTAATTTTCAGGCTAGGCGAGGTGGCGCATGCCTGTAATTCCAGCACTCTAGGGAGGCCAAAATGGGTGAATTGTTTGAGCTCAGGAGTTCACGACCAGCCTGAGGAAGAGCGAGATCCTGTCTCTAAAAATAGTCAGGTATTGTAGCGGGTGCCTGTAGTCCCAGCTACTTGGGAGGCTGAAGCAAGAGAATCACTTGAGCCCAAGAGTTTGAGGTTGCTGTGAGCTGTGGTGCCACCGCACTCTACTGGGACAATAAAGTAAGACTCTGTCTCAGACAAAAAAGGAAAGTTGACCTAATCTTCATAGACCGGACACGTACCACATGTATATATCACTATAGTAGGCCTAGACCTTTTTCCTTATGTTGACCACCTCTGCCTGCTGACAAGTTTGTTACAGGTCCTTGAATGGTCAACTTATAGAGGTGTTAGTGATAGTTAAAGTTTTTACCCAGTGAAAAGGAATTTTGAATGAGGACCCTAAACTTAAGAGTAAGCAATAAACTATAAATAAAATCCTTAAGATAAACAATTGGGGTAGAATTAGAACTGGACAGTCAAAACTATTGACAATACAAGAGTGGAGATCTTTTATAGGCTCTAAAGATTAAATCTGCTCTTTAGAAAAGAGTAAGTTTTTTTTTTTTTTTTGCAGTTTTTGGCCAGGGCTGGGTCTGACTTGCCACCTCTGGTATATGGGGCTGGTGCTCTACTCTTTTGAGCCACAGGCGCCGTCCGAAAAGAATAAGATTTTTAATAGTCAAGCCAAATCAAAGTTGTGTCAATCTAGAATTAAGTCACATTAATACTTACCCCAGCAAGGCTCCAATTATACCACCAGCTACCACGCCACGCAGGCCTAAGTTTATTCTGAACAGACTTCCTGTGACACCTGTTAAAAAAAAAACAAAATATTTAAATCATATTTAATATTATAATCCATCTTAAAATTTTCCTTCTATAAGGACACAAACCTCTGAGCTTTCTGAACCCAACAATAAAATACCACTACAGTCTAGATTTCCTGAATCTAAAATGCCAATATAGCTCAGAGGTTAGGGTGCCGGCCACATACACTGGGGGTGGCGAGCTGGAACTGGCCCAGGCCTGCTAAACAACAATGACAACTGCAACAACAACGACAAAAAATAGCCGGGCATTGTGGAAGGCACCTGTAGTTCCAGCTACTGGGAGGCTAAGGCAAGAGAATTGCTTAAGCCCAAGAGTTTGAGGTTGCTGTGAGCTGTGACGCCACGGTGCTCTACTGAGGGTGACATAGTAAGACTCTCTCTCAAAATAAATAAATAAAATAAAATAGGGCAGCGCCTATGGCTGAAAGGAGTAGGGCACCGGCCCCGTTTGAACTGGAGGTGGGGGGTTCAAACCCGACGACTCCAGCCAAAAACTGCAAAAATAAATAAATAAATAAAATAAAATGCCAATACAGGTAGCTACCCATCTGTAATTTCAAGGGATGAAACATTCCTTTTATAAAAACAAATCCCTGATCTGTTTTATGGATGCATTTTCTTTTCTTTCTGCTTCAGCTTTGCCCATCTCCCCTTAAAAATCTTGCTCTTTCTTTAAGGAAAGCTTTAAAAAAAAAAAAAAAAGTCCAGGAAAACCTTGTCCAGCCCCTGCAGCTCATGCCTTCCCCACCCTTTCTTTCTTTCTTTTTTTTTTAATTTGTTGTAAGAATTATTTTATGGAAAACAGGTGCAAGAGAATTGAAATGTGCTAAGTCTTTATTCATCCTGCAAATTAAAAACTTTATCTTGGCTAATCTATCTTGGCTTATTGTTCTTATGTATATGTTAACACTCTTTTTTTTTTTTTTTTTTTTTTTTTTTTTTTTTTTTTTAATTAAATCATAGCTGTGTACATTGATATAATCGTTCTGTCCTGCTATACCACACCTGTCAGGCAGGGGAGCAGGCACCGTTTGGCCTACAGTGCCACCTGGTGGCCAGTGCTTGGAGGGCCCTCTTTTCTTCCTACTGGGGATTGAACATAAAATCAAGCTCATTTTCCTCTTTTCATTATGCATAATGCAACAAATGCCATCTGAGACGGTAATGCTTTTTAAATATTAACTTTTGAGGTTTATAAATTTTGCTTAAGTACTATATATTCATTTTGCAAATTTTCTAAATTAAAAAGAAGAAAAATCACCTTTAACCCATACCTGGAGTCAATAATGAGTTAGTGGGTTTTTTTTTTTTTGAAGACAAACTTTATTTACTTATTTATTTTCAGATAGAGTTTCCCTTTGTCACGCTCAGTAGAGTGCTGTAGTGTCATAGCTCACAGAAACCTCAAACTCTTGCTTCAGCCTCCCAAGTAGCTGGGACTATAGGCACCCACCACAATGCCCAGCTGTTTTTAAAGATGAGGTCTCACTCTGGCTTAGGCTGGACCTGTGAACTCAGGCAATCCACCAGCGTCAGCTTCCCAGAGTGCTAGGATTACAGGCATGAGCCACTGTACCCAGCTGAGTTAGTTTTTTTCTCTGGTCTTCCAAACAAAATATTTTAAAAAAGAAATTGGGACCATTCTGTATATACTAAATATTTTATTTTCACTGAACGTAATATTGAATTCCATTATCAGTAAAGTTTCTTCTCACATGACTCCAACTTTAGGGGTGCCTTTTGGGATACCTTGTAGTTTAGATATTTGTGTGTGCTTGGTTGTTTGAATTCTATTCACAGATCTCACAATTTTATACACTTTTTAAATTTCTGGCAATTACATGATTCCCTCATCTATCTTTTTTTTTTTTTTTTTTTTGAGACAGTCTCAAGCTGTTGCCCTCGGTAGAGTGTCGTAGCTTAGCCCTCTAGCTCTTGGGCTTAAGCGATTCTCTTGCCTCAGCCTCTCAAGTAGCTCAGACTACAGGTACCCACACAATGCCTGGCTATTTTTTTTGTTGAAGTTGTTTTCTTTAGCTGGCCTGGGCTGGATTTGAACACACCAGCCTCGGTGTATGTGGCTGGCACTCTGCCCACTGAGCTACGGGCACCGCCTATCTATCCTTCTTTTTTTCTCTCTCTTTCTTTTTTATTTGTACCCTGTTAATGTAAGGGTACAAACAACCAGGTCATAATATTTGAATTTTTTCGGTAGAGTCCCTCTTGCAATTGTGTCCCACACCCAAAAGGTGTGCCATATACCCCTACATTGTGCTCATTAAGTGGGAACACACCAATTCCCCCTCCTCTTCCCCTCTACTCCTCATGTTTTCAAAAAAAATTTTTGTCGCTGGGTGGGGTGGCTCATGCCTGTAATTCCAGCACTCTGGGAGGCTGAGGTGGGTGGATTGCTTGAGCTCAGGAGTTCCAGACCAGCCTAAGCAAGAGCAAGCAAGATGCCATCTCTCCTAAAAATAGAAAAATTAGGTGGTGCCTGTGGCTCAGTGAGTAGGGCGCCAGCCCCATATACCTAGGGTGGCAGGTTCAAACCCAACCCCGGCCAAACTGCAACAACAACAAAAAAATAGCTGGGTGTTGTGGTGGGTACCTATAATCCCAGCTACTCAGGAGGCAGAGGCAAGAGAATCGCTTAAGCCCAAGAGCTAGAGGCTGCTGTGAGCTGTGATGCCAGGTAACTCTACTGAGGGCAACAAAGTGAGACTCTGCCTCAAAAAAAGAAAAAGAAAAATTAGCCAGGTGTAGTGGCAGGTGCCTATAGTCCCAGCTACTCAGGAGGCTAAGGCAAGATGATCTCTTGAGCCCAAAAGTTTGAGGTTGCTGTGAGTATGGCATCAGTGCACTCTAGCCTGGGGCAACAGAATGAGATTCTGTCTCAAAAAAAAAAATTGTTTTCTTCTTGCTATGCTCACACAATCAGCAATTTAAATGTTTTAGACATTGTATCAAGTTCTTTTAAAAAAATCTATGACTTTGATTAAATTGCTTTTGATTTATAAATTAACTGAAATGATATTAAATTAACTGCAAACTGTTTCCTCATTTCTTTTTTTTTTTTTTTTTTTTTTTGAGACAGAGTCTCAAGCTTTCGCCCTGGGTAGAGTGCTGTGGCATCACAGCCCACAGCAACCTCCAACTCCGGGGCTCAAGCGATTCTCCTGCCTCCGCCTCCAAAGTAGCTGGGACTACAGGCACCCGCCACAATGCCTGGCTATTTTTTGGTTACAGCGATCATTGTTTGGCGGCCCCGGGCTGGATTCGAACCCACTAGCTCAGGTGTATATGGCTGGCGCCTTAGTCCTTGAGCCACAGGCACAGAGCCTATTTCTTTATTTCTATTATTCCTTTACAATTGATAATTTTTTTCATAGAAGTCATACATTTATTAAATTTATTCCTTATTTTAAATTCTTGTTATTATTATAAAGAATTTTTTATTTTTCAAATAATCAATATTGGAATATTAAAAGACTTTAATATTTTACTGATTAGTAATAACAAGTTTTCAAATAACATTTAAATATTACCTACAAATATAATTTTGTTTTCTCCTGTCTAAAGCATTATCTTTTCCTTTTTTGTGTTAATGTATTTTTAAGCTTTACTGAGGTATAACCTACATACCACAAAATTTACCTAAATGTACAATTCAATGATTTTGAGTAAAAAGTCAGCTGCATTTTGTTATGTAACCATCACTACAACCCAAATTTAGAACATTTTTATCATTACAAAAAGATCCCTCATGCCCATCTGTGGTTATTCCCAGGTCTCAGCTCCACTTCAAGTAATCAGTAATTTACTTTCTAGCTCTACAGATTTGTCTCTTATAGACAGTTCATATAAGTAGAATCATATATTACAAAGTCTTTGTGTCTGGCTTCTATCATTTAACAATGTTTTTGATATTTTCATATGTTGTAGCCTGTATCAGTTCCTTCTTATTGCTGAAAGTATTTCACTGAATGGGCATGACACATTTTGCTTACCCATTTACTAGTTGATGAACATACGGGTTGTTTCCAGTTCAAGGCTGTTATAAATAATGCTACTATAAAAGTGCACATAGAAGTCTTTGCATGGTGGGCAGGGTGTCTTAGTTGCTTGTATTTCAAAAAAAAAAAAAAAAAAGAAGTCTTTGCAAAGACGTGTTTTCATTTCTCTTGGGCAGCTTCTTGGGCATGGAATTATAAAAGCTGTACAGCAAGGGCAGTGCCTGTGGTGGGCAGGGCACCGGCCCCATATATGGAGGGTGGCGGGTTCAAACCCCATCCCAGCCAAACTGCAACAAAAAAATATCCAGGCGTTGTGGCGGGTGCCTACAGTCCCACCTTCTAGGGAGGCTGAGGCAAGAGAATCGCCTAAGCCCAAGAGTTGGAGGTTGCTGTGAGCTGTGATGCCACGGCAGTCTACCGAGGGCAATAAAGTGAGACTCTGTCTCTACAAAAAAAAAAAAAAAAAAAAAAACCTGTACAC
>CAUYPK010071662.1:0-39387 GCA_963574355.1 Loris lydekkerianus | reverse complement strand
ACTGCCTCTACCTAGATACAGCCAATGTGGTACCATGCCACTGGCCCGACCCTGTCACTCACCTCTTCCCCCGCCTTCTTTCCCTGCCCCTTTTCCACAATAAAAAAATAAATAAATTCAAAAAAAAAAAAAAAAAAAAATATTCATCAAATAAATGAATAAAAGAATTAGGACAAAGCCTGAATTTGAAACAAACTGAAAGACGTCCTAATTAAAGACAAACTGAGACCATTACATTTACTTCCTAACTCAAAATTCATTTTTATTATGTTCTCACACATCATCTTTAAGCTGTTTTTTCAGATGATTGTCAGTCAGTCATAGGCCTTGACATTTGAATTATAATAAGCTACTCTTAATGACTTACTGTGTAATGATTTTCTACTTCCTATGCCATCAGCATATAGGGATTAAAGAGGAGATAATTATAATCTGAGCAAAAATACACTTGAATTTATTTTAAAAATGACATTGTTAAAATGCAGCATTCATTATTCCACTGTTTTGTCTTTAAACAATTGGACTTTAACTTTTTAATTATCATAAAATGGTATAATTGCCTTTAAACTTGTTTATCTTTATTATACTTTCTTTGGAATAAAAAGCAAATGTTTGAAAATAGTTTAAAGGGATTACTATAAAATAATACTTTAGAATTAGAACTAAAGTACTAAAAATAGCCGGGCATTGTGGCAGGCACCTGTAGTCCCAGCTACTCAGGAGGCTGAGGCAAGAGAATCACTTGAGCCCAAGAGTCGGTTGCTATGAGCTATGAAGCCATAGGGTGACAAAGTAAGACTCTGTCTCAAAAAAAAAGAATTAGAACGAAAGTAGTAGTTCAAGGGCTGCCGAAGAATTCATGAATCTATGATATTACATGTATATGTAGCCATAATATGTATAGCACAGACTCACTTGTTACTTGATATAAATATATAATGCATATACAATATTTTATGTGCAATGCACATATGATATAAGATTATAAATTAGTTCTAAACAATGCATAAAATTTTAGCACATTCTTTTTGTGGAAAGATTTCTAAATAATATCATATTTATTCTAATTAAATTATTTTCATTTGAAAATACTTATAAAACCATAAGGAAGAAATAAAATCACCCATAACTGGGATATTCTTATAATTCTCATTGGCAACATCTGGGGATGAAAGAAGCCCTATTACATTTTTGGCATATTTCTTCCCCCTCCCCTTTTTGTGAAGATGTATATATAAAGAGAGAGAAAACAAAGTCATATAAATAATAATAAACAAGTATATAAATAATTTTGTTCTGATTCTTTCATTCAACAATATACATTATATAGAAAGCATGTCTTTCAAAAATCTTTATTTGCATAATTTTAATTGCTATACAATATCCCATGTATTGATCCAATCCTATAATTTTGGATATTCAAGGTGTGTTACATTTTTCAATATTATAAATAAGATGGCAATGATGATCTGCTGCTAGCTACTTTATCCTATCCAGAAGCAAGCTTCAGCCTAAGTAGCAATGCATATTGTGGCCATGTTTGCAAACCTGGCTAACTAGTTGGCTAGTAGTCAAACTATAGATTGGTTGTTTGGTCAGGTACTCATGCCTGATTGAACCAGTCAGGATCAGCATAGACCATAATGTTCACAGGGTGGAAGATGGTCCTAATTGAAGTGTTGAATCTGCAATGGCATTCAAAGGTAGGCAAGTTATTTTTAGCTGGTACATGGATAGCTTCATGTTTTCTTTTAATGAGTAGTAAAGTAACTCTAATAAGGTAATCTCTTTGGATGAATAGTAACATTAATTTTAGTGATGATGTTTCATTCATTCATTGAACAAATATTAAGAATCTCCTAGAGCGCTGGGAATGCTACCATAAACAAAACAGACAAAATTTCTACCTTCGTGAAGCTTACATTTCTAACAAGAGAAACAAATAATAAGGTAAACAAACATTTAAATTCAGGCAATCATGAATAATACAGAGGAAGTATCAAAAAGTAAGAAAATAGAAAATGCCTAGACAGCATTGACTTTATTTTACATAACAAAGATCTGGGAAGTTCTATGTCCCCTTATAATATAAGGGAGTGAGCCTTGGGAAAATCTAGGGGAGCATGATTCCTGGCAGAAAGAATGACAAGTACAAAGATTCAAAAGAGAGAGAAAGCTCGATGCATTTCAGGAAGCAAAACCAGTAGGCTTGGCTTAAGCAGACTAAGCAAGGGGGAACTAGTAAAGACGAGGTCAGGAGGGTGGTTCAGGGTCAGTTCACAGACCGCCTTACAAACACTAGTAAGGACTTACCTTGTTCTCAATGTAACAGCAAGCTATAGGAGGGCTTGAAACTGGGTTTATTGAACAAATTTATATTTTCAAAACACAATCTTCTGTGGTGTGAGAATGTTTGAAAGAATGCAGGACGAGAAATAGGAAGACAAGTTAGGAGATTAATGCCACAGCCAGATGTAACAGCATGGATACGAGGATAGAAAAGGACAGATAGCAAAAACTGTCAGATTCAAGGCATGTTCTGAAGGTAGAGCTGATGAGACTTGACGGGAGAAATGTCAAGTTTGAGAAAAAGAAAAAATGGTATCTAGATATTTGACTGTGGAACTAAGAGAATGGTGATGTCAACACAAATCCGTACAGAGAGCAGGAAGGAAATTAGTGATTCAGGGTTTAACATGTTATGGTTTTAGATAGACATGTGGAAGTTAGCTATCCAAACCTGGAATTTAAGAGAGAGGACCCAGAGGGGGCTATCATCAGCATTTGAAGCCACATGCCTGGGTGAAACGGCCTAGGGAGCAAGTGCAGAGAGTGAAGAGGGCAGGACCAAGGATGCCGGCCTGGAGCACTCTAACAACAGCTGAAGAGAGAAGCGGAGAGTGCAGAAGAAACCAGGGGGCAGCAGCTGCAGGATGGGAGGGAGGATAGCAGGCAGGGTGGCACCCAGGAGTGCTCGTGAAGGATGCTTCATGGAGGATGATGACTGGAGATTTGAAAAGAGGAAATATAAAGCAGTCATCTAGACAGAGAACTGACCAGAGAATTCTAGCAAAATTTCCCTGCAGTGCTGAGGACCTACTAGGTATTTACAGCCAGAAATGTGACATGAATGTGTTTTTCTCTTCTCCCATTTTAGCTACATGAATGCAGATGTGGATTAAGCAGAGCTGAATATAACCAGGATTTGGGTTTTAATGGGGAAATACAAAGGACAGAGAGAAGGCCAAAGAGTGGAGGGTGCAAGCACGGGCGTTACGGTGACAAACCATGAAATCTAAATTGAGTAAGGAAAAAAGCAAAGATGAGTTGAAAAAAAATGGCTAAGGGCAAAAGTCCATGGTTTATTGGAATGGTGTTGCAGTTGAGGGAAGAGATAGAAAGAGAAACTGTGAATATCGGAAAGCAGACTGATTTACAACAAGATATCAGAGGTCACTGACGAATGACAAACTCTAGGGTATGCCTGCAGGAGTAGGCAAACGTGATGTTGGAGGGGGCGGAGAAAGAGATGTTTGAGTGAAGACATCAAGGAATGGGATGTCTCATGGTGAAAATGACCTAAGTAAATGGTTCTGAACCCTGCCTACACATTCAGACCAGAGGAGTTAAAAAAAAATAAATAAATAAAGCAAAACAAAATCCAATGCCTAAATCCTACCTCGACTAATTAAATCAGTACCTCTAGGCTAGCGGGAGACACTGAGCACAGGTAATTTTTAAAAACATTGTCAGATGATGCAAATGTGCAGCCAGACTTGAGAACCAATGATCACATAGATGACGACGTCACCAAAATGGTGACAGGCATCATGGTGGAAGAGATGCAGGGAGCCACTTGCTAAAATCTTCCATCATGAAATGGAGTAAGTGGGAGGATAGGAGATGGCAAATGTTTGAAAGGGTGGCGGTGCCTGTGGCTCAAGGAGTAGGGCACAGGCCCCATATACCAAAGGTGGTGGGTTCAAACTCGGCCCCGGTCAAAAACTGCAACAAAAAGGAAGGAAGGAAGGAAGGAAGGAAGGAAGGAAGGAAGGAAGGAAGGAAGGAAGGAAGGAAGGAAGGAAGGAAGGAAGGAAGGAAGTTTGAAAGGGGAATGATAAGAGGTAAGGGACTTTCTATTCTCACCTCCAGGATCTGGAAATGCAGAATATGGAAACAAAATCAGCCACTACCTGAAAGGGCTGAAGGTCAGCAGGCTATGTGGTGGGGTAGGCAGTGAGCCAGGACTTAGAGCAAGAAGGTAAAGCTATTGTTCAGAGAAGAGCTGGAAAGTAAAAGATTTTGTTGCTTAAGCCCTGAGTTCCAACAGCCACACTGGAAGGATTTGCTGCTTTGTAAGGAATGTGAGATTGGGTCAGATAAAAAGGACATATACAAATACAACGATGAGAGACCCTGTGATGACCTGAGAGGTCTGGATTTCTGGTACTGACTGAGGCCAATAAGAATGTGAAACATCATGATTAGTCCTCCAGCCTCTGAAGGAAAGGTGGAAAATCAGTTCTAAGTACAGCTTCCTACTTAGGATAGAGTGCTGAGGGTAAGCGGTGATGAAGCAGATGGAGGAACTTGATCAGATGGGGGTAAGGGGTCTGTGAGGCTCTGAAGCCCTTCTAAGCTAAACTAGGAACTATGACAAAGGGGGGTGGATAACAGCCCTCCCCTTAAAATCCTTGAGACAAGCACTTAAATGGTCTGAATCTCAAGACTTACCAAATTATGTTGCAATTATCTATTAATATTTATGTGTCTGTCTACAACTAAGTTAAGTTGCCCTAGCAGAAACATTTTCTTACCTTTTTATTCTTAGCTCCTAATGTAGTGCCTGGTTTAGAGTAGGTGATTAATAAGTACTTGAGGTACTGAAATGAACAAAAGAGCAGAAGACGAGGTTTTGTTATACTAGAGTAACTAAAAGAGTCAACATTTTTGTTAGCATTTCCAGAGTGAAACCATATTAGGCTGAATATACTCAGATTTCTCACCACAGCACTTTTATTTTTTACCTGGTTAAAATAATTAAATGAAAATAGTTTCTGCCATGAACTGGTGCAATAATATGTGATAAATGCTATATTAAGAAATCAATATTTTTAGTTTGCGCTAAGCACGTTAAGCATCCCTTAATTTAAAAGCACACGTATGCTCAAGGTTAATTTCATGGAAAGAAAAGATAAATTAAATCAGCTAAACAAAGGAGACAATGTCTTTAGTTCTGAAGTTTTTGCTTTATTTGGGACAAAGGTTTTCTCTTTCTTGGAGTTTGTTGTCTGAACTGGCAATCTCACACAAAGTGAAAAACAAAGAGAGTCTCTCCTTGAAGAATCTGCCCTTTGTTTTCAGCTTCTCGTTATGTATTAAGTAGATGTTTATTATATTTCTCCCTTATTTATAATTATTATCTTTAAAAAAAACCCAAATACTAGATGTTTAATCTTAGATAATGGCTTGCAACAATGTTAATTTTTTTTTTTTTTTTTTTGAGACAGAGTCTCACTATGTCACCCTAGGTAGAGTGCTGCAGCGTCACAGTTCACAGCAATCCCAAACTCTTGGGCTTAAGCAATGCTCTTGCCTCAGCCTCCCAAGTAGTTGGGACGACAGGCACCTATCACAATGTCCAGCTATTTTTCCGTTGCAGTTGTTATTGTTGCTTAGCTGGCCCAAGCTGGGTTCGAACCTGCCAGCCTCGGTATATGTGGCTGGTGTCGTAACCACTGTGCTACAGGTGCCAAGCCCAACAATGTTATTTTAAAAAATATTTCTTGCATGGGATATAAAAACAAGGCACAAAGTTAAGAATTATCTAGCATATCAAAATAAACCCAAAAGTTAAGAATTTATTCATGAGGAAAAAATACAAGAACAAGATAATTTTATCTGGATACAACTCAGATGTAATAAAGAAGATTCAAAGAAAACTCTTCAAATATGCAAAAGTTTATAAAATAGCAAAATACGTAAATCACAAAACTTCCCTTTATTGGAGGGAAATCCATTTACATTAAATGTAAAGAAGATTTAATATTTTACCTTTAAGTGTGTAAGAAAATAAACCCCAGTTGTTCAGTGGTCAAATGATGTGAATGATAACTTCACACAAGAAGAGATATAAATTATAAATCAACAACAAACAACAAAAAAATCACAATTTTTTGTTTATACTTACCTAATACAGGTAATAAAGGTTGTACATAATACAAATACTAATGTATTGTAAAATATTCGCACAATACTTGTGACATTGTAACTTAGAGCAACCGTTTTGGAAAGTTATATTGAAATATTTTTTTTAAAGTTTATGTTTTGTCTCTAGCAATTCTACTTCCTGATTCAAAAATCAATAGAGTGAATATAAATGTCCCATGATGTTCACTGTGGTGTTATTTATAATTACAAAATAATAATAGGGACAACCTGTATATATTACAGAAAGATGCAGTTATCTGTAGTAGCACTGAAGGTATGCGGCATTCTCGGACTACTGTAGTGAATGATGGAACAACTTCATGGAACAACTAAAGGTGAAACTTACAAAGTCAGTACGGCCACATAGAAAAGACATTTACATGGATCAACAAAAAAATAAGTTTAAAATTATATGTGAATTGAAAGTACACCCAGTAAAATATATAGAATCTGGGCGGGGCCCGTAGCTCAGTCGGCAAGGGCACCGGCCACCTGCCACATATACCTAGGGTGGCGGGTTCGAACCTGGCCCGGGTCTGCTAAGCAACAATAACAACTGCAACCAAAAAATAGCCGGGCATTGTGGCGGGGCGGGCGCCTGTAGTCCCAGCTACTTGGGAGACTGAGGCAAGAGAATTGTTTAAGCCCAAAAGTTTGAGGTTGGTGTAAGCTGTGATACCACGGCACTCTATCCAGGGTGACAGCGTGAGACGCTGTCTCAAAAAAAAAAAAAAAAAAAAATTATATATATATATATATATATATATATATATATATATATATATATAAATAAATAAAGTCTGGACTAAGATGAAAAGTGACCACATTTTAATATTTCAAAATTGATAGTAGCTAGCATTTTCTAAGTACGTATTATGTGTTAAGAAGTGTTCTAAGTACTTTGTGTATTTAATCTCATATAATCCTCAAACAATCTTATTAAGTGGGTACTACTAATATCTCCATTTTATAGGGAAGAAAGTGAAGCACAAAGAGGTTTAATAAGTCTTTTCAAGGGCACCCAGCTACCCAGGAGAACAAGGCAGAATTGAAAATCAGGCAATATGGCCTCATGGTAATAAAAGTAAGGTATATTTTTTCTTTTTCAAGCTATCCTATATTATGGTTGAAATATTGCTTAATTATTTTAAAATGAAGGAATTTGTGTAATCTTTTCCACTCAGAAAAAGTTAAAAGTGAAAAATATACCTCTGTAGTGCTTTGCCAAATTATGCAGTGATTTCTCTAACTCAGGCGTCCTCAAACTTTTTAAACAGGGGGCCAATTCATTGTCCCTCATACCATTGGAGGGCCGGACTATAGTTTAAAACAAAAAAACTATGAACAAATTCCTATGAATTTGCAGATTTAAACATTCTAGACATTGCAGATATCTTATTTTGAAGTAAAAAGCAAAATGGGAACAAATACAATTCACACTGCTTCATGTGGCCCACGGGCCGCAGTTTGAGGACGCCTGCTCTAACTCTTTGAGGATTATAAACATGGGTCAGGACTCTACTCCTGGTATCATTCCTAATAAACCAGCCTCAGCTATACCCCGATTCAGGGAGAGTTAATCAGATCTACCATGCATGCTGGAATAAAGATGATGATTGTGTGTTCTCATTTGCCTGGTGAACACACTCCATTCTACTGTAGGTGAGCACTTTCACTCTGGAGAAACAACTATGATCAAATTATAGAAAACCGTGCTTCTCTTGATTACAGAGCCACCAGTTAGGAAAAAAAAAAAAAAAAAAAAAAATATATATATATATATATATATATATATATATATATATATATATAATCACAGGTCTTTTTTCTTCTCATAAATAAAAGCCTGCAAGAAATTCTACTTTGAGCATTTTTACCGTATGATGTATAAACAAAGGTAAATCTGATTATCATCCTGCATGTATACTCGGTTTAGATTTCTTTCAGAGAAATAATACACTGGTTTTTTTTTACATGGTGTGGGGCCACAGGATTGTGATGATACTTTCAGTAAACCCCAAACACTGATTGACTCATCATTCTAAACTAGTCCTCTTTTCAAGCTCATTCCTAAGGATACTGTTTTAAAAAAATTCAATATATGAAGATTTAAATATTTTAAGAACTTTTCCTATAAGCCTTCAGTAATAATGAAAGAGAGCTGAGACAGAAGACAGAAATACAAATATACAAAAGCTAATTTTCACCTAAGACAACTATATTGATTTATTTTTGAATTAGAAACTACTTGTATTGCCTGGGAATAGTTACAACTATTTCAACTTTGCTGATTTTTTTCTTAGTTTTTTTTTTTTAATCTCAGTGACCTAAGATGTTCAGAAAGTTGGTCAGTATGTAAAAGGAAATAAATAATTTATCCTCTTTACCTACTACCAAACAAATTCACTTAGAGTTGAGGCTCTAGAAATGCCTTCTTCATGACCAACCAGCAGTTAGATTATATGGCTTCTGGGACAGTATGCAGGTGTCAGCCTGCCAGAGTCAGTAAAACTTTGCTAATGCTTCTCAGCTTTGCTTAAGTCATTTCCATCATCAGTCTTGCTTTCCTTTGGTGGCCAGATGAAGAAAGGGGCAATCATTAAAACCTACTCCATGTCTCATTTGTAAAACCTTTAGAATTCTCCTAATAGGATTTTTTTCCACAAAGTGTAACAAAACACTAAATTACATTAAGAACCTTTAATGCTACACTGTGGAAAAATTATATATATATATGTATATATATATATGTTATAAAATATATATATGTTATAAAATATATAAATATAATATATATTTATATATGTTATAAAAGAACAAATATATATATAAAGGCTTTGCTATGTTGAGGGGGAAGTTATATATGTTATACATGATATTTTATATGATTTGATAACATATGCAAATGATACACTTTCCAGTTGAAACTTCTCTTTTAAAAAAACCATAGTATCTTAAATTTATTTTTAAGAAAGTATTTCTACTTGGAAAGGACATTAAGAAGGATTTCATTGAGAACAGAATATTTTGTAAATAAAACACGATTCAGCATAAAATGCATAATATTTTATTTGAATAGACGTTTAGGAATGATTTCACAAACCTGTTTCAACAGTTTAAAGTGCATCTTTTTTTCAGTCAGTGTTTTGGGGTTTTTCTTTTTTTTAAGTGATTGTGCAGTGGAAAGACTCTGCCTCATGTGGGAACAGGAATTTACCACAGGAGTGTTGCTAGGATTTAATGTCTATATAAAGTGGAAAGTTAGAATATATCTGCCTCAAACTGGCCCTGTTCCAGCTATACATCTCTTTCAAGAATTATATTGGGGCATATTTATAAAAATTGGGTGGAGCTGGGCACAGCGACTCACGTCTGTAATCTCAGCACTCTGGAAGACCAAGGAAGGTGGATTGTCTGAGCTCACAAGTTTGAGGCCAGCCTGAGCAAGAGCGGGATCCCTACTCTAAAAAAATACCAGGTGTTGTGTCAGGCTCCTGTTGCCCAAGTTTCCGGAGGCTGAGACAAGAGGATCTCTTGAGCCCAAAAGTTTGAAGTTGCTGTGAGCTATGACGCTAGGGCACTAAACCCTAGGGCGATTGAGCGAGACTCTGTCTCAAAAAAAAAAAAAAAAATTGGTGGAAAAACTATATACTCTAATTTCCTTCGGCACTGGTTGTTTGAATACACCCACAGATCAGAATTAATTGCTGCTTCTTCTGGGCCATAAACTCCCCCACTCTGCCTCTTAAGCACACTCTCAGTCACTCAGCTTTGCATTAGTTATTTGTCTGGAGGTTGATTTCCTCCAGTAGATTGTAAACTCCTCGACAGCCCAAATCTGCATCTTGTTTATTCAAGTGTACCTACAACTGGGGTGCCATAAAATTTATTGTCTAATCATAGACAACTTTGAAAGTGAAAAGCAGAGATTAATAAATACTCCAGAACAATAGGTGTATCAGAAGCAGTAGGCAGGCGTAGGCACAAGTGCAACCTCTGGTCCAGACCTGATTCTGACACCAGCTATCCATTTGACCTTGAGTGCTCTTATTCTTTCTAAATCTGTTTTCTCATCTGCACAATAGGTAAAATATGAGTAGACATCTCATATTACTTTGAGAATTAAATGAGATAATATATGAGAAATGCTTAGTTCCATGTCATGCCATTATGTTGCAAGCATTGCAAAATAAAACAGTATGTTGAATCGTTCAGTTGAATTCAATCTGAATCTCTCGCTTTTCTTCTAATTGTTTACTTTTTCCTTCAACTCATTTCCCCCTCTAATCTCCTGTAGCTTCTCTTTTTTTCTGTTTTCCTCTGAAATTGCTTTCAGCGATTTGTGGGTCTTGTCTTCCTGTATTCCTTTGGGTCCTTTGGGTGTAGGGGTTGTGGAGATAGATTTTTGACTCATTCATTCAATGAGCATTTGCTAAGCACTTCTTGTGTTCTTAAGGCAGGAGTAGACATGTGTACCAATAAACCTTTCTTTTTACTTTCTCCTTACTGTAGCCCCATCCTTATCTCTGGTTTTTCCAATGTCCGTTCTGAGTACTTCATTTGAAGTTTGTATTTTTCATGTACACTAGACTGCTATTTATGCAGCCTTGACTTCCTTAAGCTAAATTCTTGACTGTGTTTGAAAATGGCCTCAGATGAGCAAAGCTCCAGAGGGACTGGGATACTATTTTATTCAACCACGTATTCATCTGTTATCAGCATCCACAGTTACAAACAGCAAAATAACTATATATATATATATTGTCCCTTCATAATTGTTCTCTGATCATGACCTGGTCTTCTCCAGTCTCCAGTCTTATCCTGGTTTCTCTGAGGATGAATGAAGATCTGCTTGGGGGTAGAACTTGGTTCCCTCGCCAGGGTTATGAGTTCCCAATATCAGACTTCCTATTATTATCTGCCACTAGTGACAGTATGTTCAGATACCATTACCTAGTAATTTTTGCTCAAATTAAAAAGGTAACGACCTACCTCAATACATTCATTATGTGAAACAATAAATTTACATTGCAAGGAATAACTAATTCCCTTTCCATTCTCCCCCTCCCTCCCTCCACACAGACCAGAAAACATGTTGCATGTTTATTTAATGTTCATAAGGCACAACAAATCATCAACACTTTCTTTTCTTTTCACTGGACATTTGTGGACCTAATACAGGTATTCTCTAGAACAACAGGCTGAAGTTTGCAATGAGAGAAAAGTAATATGATTTTAGCCCAACTCACATATTGGTGTGGAAGGCCTACTGGCAAAGTATAGCCTGTCATTTTCAGCAAGTGAGTTAGAAACCATAAGAGAAATGTGAGCAGCTTTGAATTTACTGTTTCTGAACAAGATATTTCAGAGAAGTTAAAAAAAAGTCTATGAAAGTACATGCATTTCAACTTATCTAACATGAGAACTTGGTGACTATTTTGTTGTAAACATTCTTAGATGACTTAAGATTTCTTAATAGTTGAATTTTGTAATTTAAAAACATTGGTTGAAATTCAAAACTCAAAACAATAAATGGAGATTGTGGCATAGGGATTGGAAATAGGGAGAATCATTTTGAAATTTTATAATCATCCTATAATGATTTTAGCACATTCTATAATGATTTGGGTACAGCAGCTCCTTTTTCCCAAATCAGGTAACTGTGAAGCCCCACAGAACTGCCCCCCACGTGTGCAAAGTGCCACATCCTTCACACCACCTCACATTGTTTCTTGTACCCATTTTACTTAACAGTGTGACAGGGAGGGAAGGCAAAGAACTGTGGGTGCAGATCACAGATGACTACATGGCTGATTAAACAAGGCAAAGGTAACTTGTAATATGTCAGAAAATGTCACACGTTTTATTCCACGGAGTTGGGATGAGAAGCTTCGTGAGCATCTGCCTCATTCTGCACGGATCTGGGCACAGCTGCTCCTGACTGCCTCTGCTAACTGCCCAGGACCTGACCCACAAACCAGGAAAGTCCTGGGCCTATTTGAATCCATCGCTTCGATTTAAGTTATACTCCCTTATTCCAGAAAGTTATAGATTATTAGGTTTTAGACAACAAAACTCACTCTTCCAGAAATACCTTATTGTCTCAGTAACTGTTGTTTTGTACGAGCCTCCCCCTGTGGAAATAGGTACTCTTTGTAGAATTTAGGTATTCTTTTCCAGGTGTGTTAAGATCTGATTTTATTTCATTATCAATTCCTAGGGGACTATCTGTTCCTCTTTATAGGAGCTACCAAACTAGGATAAGTTTTCCTCTTAAAATTCTAGACTATTTGCATGCCTTTAAGAATAAAAATAATGCAGAGTTGACTGGAAAAGTGATCACTCCTTTCTAATAAGATTAAAGGTTATAATTGTCAAAGAATGGATTCTATTTTCTGATGAAATCTATAGTAAAATCCAGCGATACTCAATTTCCCTTGCACATGTCCTATCACAGTTTATGATAAAAACTTTCGTTCAAAGCTGAAAACAATTTACTATGTTATCCCTTGATCCATCCTCCATACAAAAATGAAAATCAGATCACAGTAGAATCTCATACTTAAAACACTTCAATGTTCCGTATGCCCTGTTGAATAAAAACAGAGCTCCTTAGAGTGTTACATAAAGATCAGGGAGTCCAACATTCACAGGATTGGAGGTAAGGAGGAGGAGAGGCCTGAGTAAAACTGGGCCATGCACATGTCACCCATTGACACTGCGCTGGAATTAGAGAATGATCTTGCCAGACATTCCAAATTTTCTAAAAAGCCTAGAGATCCAGAGTTTTCTATGTATAAGATCCTAAAGTTTAAATGTGGTACTTTATTTAAAGAAAACTATTGAATGAGCCAAATAAAACCCACCTAAATTCAGCCCATGGGTCCTTATTAGCAATGCTGTACTCCGACCTGCATCCACCTGTAAGGCTTCAGCCCTCCCTCTGTCCCCTCACACACATGACCCATGCTCTGATCATAGTCCAATACTGGCGGCTCTGGAAATGCAGCACACTTTGGTGCCTTCCATCAGGTATTCCCCAACCCTCATCTTCAGTCAATGTTCAAAAGCCTGTCCTATGCCCTTTCCTTACCTGCAAACACATATGACACAAATCAGCAAGGGCCTTTCTTTAAGGCATCCCACACTCCTCCCTCATACCAGACTCACCATACTGTCCCTTGTCACCCCACCTCCAAAATCTATATAGCCTCCTTATTATACCCATAGTATTTTGCTCTTATTCGTTTTTCTCACTCCTCTAAAAGACTCCAAGTTCCCCAAAGGCAGGGATAGTTTCTTACCATCTAATGCAGTACTCGGTACACCATCATCATCATTATCAATAGATATAGTACTTACCATGTTCCCAGTATTTTCACAGGTAAACCTGAACTCTCACATCAACCTGGTATAATTGTCCTAATTTTACAGATAAAGAAACTAAAGCAGAGCGAGACAAGATTCAACACTAAGTAGTCCAGAGTCAGACTATGTTCTAGACTAGTGGTTCTGAACCTGTGGGTTGCAACCCACAGGAACTGTATTGTAGGGCCGGGGCATTAGGAAGGTTGAGAACCACTGTTGTAGACCATTCTTCACTACCATATTTCTTCCCAAAGAGAGTCATGTTATTTTTTTGAAATAAAATTTAACCTATGGGTCATTTTCTAGTAGTTTACCACTCCAGTACTTCCAATCCCTCTCCTATGTATCTTTCAGTTGCTAGTCAAATAGAAGGGCTCAGAGACAAGTAGTGTTGAAAGATTTTAAACCCACCAAGCCTTCCCAAATTCATCTGCCCCTAATTTAACCTTGGTGAAAAATAGAGTGCAGCCTGACCCAGCAATAACCCCACTTGGCAGTTTCTTTTGAAGCAAACAGCAATTCAAGCAAATATGCCCTTTCATTTTTTTCTAGTGCTCTTTGTTTTTGTAGTAAAATCCAACTTGGGCTTTATGTGGGAAAATCAAAGAGCCAAAGACAGGGGGGACTTTCCATTATACACAGAAGTGCAACAGAATGCTTTTTATTCCCATTCAAACTGTTATTACTTATCTGTGTGACTAAGGAAGGGAAGATCTAAAAAGAAACTAAGTGCTAGACTGGCCTCTGCTCCTTCACCCAAATGGGAGTTTCACAAGTGTGTTTGAAGTTTCAGGTCAAGTGCTGTCACTCTGGAAAACCAGTGGGTCTGCATTTTCCTTTATACTGCAAGAACTCTACCTGCAGACATTGTTTCTGGTTTTATCTAATTATAAATATCCAACTAAAGTAGTTAAATATTTAAAAAGGTGAAGAACTGATAATATACATAAGAGAATCTGAGTACTCTGTTGACACTAATATAATGTATCCAAGAACAATGGCAGAAATCATTTAAGGCTATTAATCAGTAATCTAAAAGCATTGTGTCTGTGGCAATTGCCTTTCTCTTGGCTAACATCTGTGAATTAACTGATCATTAAGAATCTGATAAAGGAATGTGCTAAAAGCATACATTAAAATACACATGATTTCTGGACTGTCATTAACTGGAAACTAAAGAAAAAAAAATACAGGTGGGCTGTAATTGATAGAAATCATTTGTAAGGCTTAAACTTGACCTTTAAAAACATCTTGGTTATCACCTTGCTTCAAAATGAACAATGTTCCTGTGGTTAAAATTCTACCTTATTTTCCTTAAGGTATTTGAGACTAAGAAAATTTAATCCTTTACTTAATATTTATTTTATTTCCATAGTTTTCTACAGAAAGCACGTGAAAGACTTCATTCCACCCATAGGCTTTATTTCCCCCCCAAATTTGGCCCTCCCTTGTATTCTTGACCGGTGAGAGGTGCTGCCATCTGCTGGCCATTGGTGTTTGACTGTAAGAATAGTTTGGGGTCCTTCAGGAAAGAACCATGAAAAACCACATGCATTGTTCTAGAAGCTACAAAAGTAAATCACAACAAAGTACACTTATCACTTTAGAATTATAGAATTATTTAGGTTATAACCTCTCTTCTCTCCCCATTCTCTCTCTCTCTTTTTCCTTCTCTTATGAAGCCAATACAAATCAAGCATTAAACAACATTGACCTGTTTAAAAAAAAAAAAAAAAAAATGCAAACTTTTGCTGCCCCCTGCTGTTCGGGTTCCTCAGCATTCCTTTCCTTTTGCTAAAACCAAAAATATATTAGTTAATTAAGGTGTTCTTCATTCATTCCTTTAGTCATTAATTCAGTTATTCATTCAACAAAATAATGTAAACCACACTACGAGCCTACAGATTATTCTCTATTTGAGATGGCCAGATATAAAATGGTGACCAATGTGACAAGGAAAGAAAAATAAAGTATCTTAAGCAAATTTACCTGAAAGTCTGTTTTAAAGTGTCCCTCGTGCCCCTCTGTTCAGTTGCGCCAAATACATGATGGCTGGCCTCAAAAATGGCCTTTGGAAGAGAAGGAAGGAGAGTGGAAGGGGAAGGAGAAGCTGAGAGAGGGCAATACAGACGAGGGAGGAGCAGAAGGAAGCGTGGTCCAGCAAAGTGGGTAGGACTTAATACACTCCCAACAGGAAGAGAAGACAACCTCTTGCTTCCTATTTTAAGTACATTATGAACACAAAACTTTGAAATAAAGACCTAGATTAGCAATTCTCAACCTGTGGGTCGAGAACCACAGGAACTGTATTAAAGGGGTGCAGCATTAGGAAGGTTGAGAACCACTGAGCTAGATGATGTTATTGAACGATATTATTTTAGGAGCAAGATTTATGTCAGATGTTTTAACTTAATCATAGCAATTATTGTCAGAGGGTCTAGAATAAAACTTTGCATCTAGTACAAGATTTGGGGGAAGCCCTCTGAAGCTCTCGGTTACATCTTGCATTCCTTCTCTCTCCTCTGCTCCACTGGCCAGCAAGAGATATATTTCAGTTGGATCAGATGCTTCTCCAGTGATTACCAATATTTCATATCTACTCCTAATATAGCCATTTAGAACAACCGGCAGTCCCAGAGAAGTGCCATCATATCTCTGTGAAATACTATCACTTGCCCTGAAACTTGGGCACTTACCTCTCCCTATGCTTTTCCCTCCTTTTTTTGTGAGTTGCTCCAAGACAGACCACCATCGCATGTTATCTCCTCCAGAAAGTTTTCCATGCTTCCCAAGCTACTGGTGTGATTGAGACTCTTCTTTTTGTTGATATGGTGGTATCACATTTATAGGTTTGCATATGTTAAACCACCTTTGCATCCCAAAGATAAATCCCACTTGATCATGGAGAACACGTCCTTTTAATGTGCTCTTGAATTGAGTTAGTCAGTATATGGTTTACCATATTAAGAGAATAAAGGACAAAAGCCATAGGATCATCTCAATTGATGAAGTAAAAGCATTTGACAAAATCCTTTAATCATCCTTTAATCATAAAACCCTCAACAAATTAGGTATAGAAAAAAATGCTCTTCAATATAATAAAGGCCATATATAACATACTCAATGGTAAAAAGTTGAAAGCTTTTCCTCTAATAGCAGGAATAGGACAAGAATGTCCCCTTACCACTTCTATTCAGCATAGTACTGAAAGTCCTAGCCAGAGCAATTAAAAAGGAAAATAAATAAAATGCATCAAAATAGGAAAGTATAGAGACCAAGATTCTTTGTCCCCTAAAGGTTTGTGGAAAAATCACTGGCATGAGGTCGATTGATAAGGGAAAAGGCATACAAATTTATTTAATGTGTATACACAGGAGCCTTCACAATGAATACCAAAAGATATAGGGGAAATTGACTATTTTTATGCTTAAGTTCAACAAAGTGCAGACAGCTGGGTAGAAATAATGATTGGACAAAAGGGGTATGATCTAATGCTAAATGACTCAAAGGGGAAACTCAGCAAGACCTGTTAACTTCTTCTTGGACTCTTTGAGCATGCCTTCCTTCCTTCTGGGTATGGGGCTCTCTGCAATGGAGGGTCTTATGACGTAGAGTCAAACAAAGTATATCAGATAATTTTTTATGGAGAGTTTTTATACGGAATAAATTTAGGTTTTATTGCTTTGGGAGGAGAGTGGAAAGGGAGTCCTGGCTTTTATGACCCATCTTGGGGAAAAGGGTTCCTAGTTTCTATGACTAGCCTCAGGGAGAATGGGACTGAGAGAGAGGGAACAGAAGGTCAAAGAAAAACTTTTGCTTCTGAGGCCCTCATTCTGGGATACTGTTTTCTGAGCCCTAACAAAAGGAAAAAGCCAAACATGGTTTAATATATAGAAAACACTAAAGGCTCCACCAAAAACCTGTTGGAACTAACAAACAAATTCAGTTAAGTTGCAGGATGCACAATCAAGGTACAAAAATCAGTTGCATTTTTATACTCTAACAACAAACTATTTGAAAAAAATTAAGAAAGCAATTCCTTTTACAATAGCATAAAAAAAAACAAAAAACCTTAGGAGCAAATTTAGCCAAGGATGTAAAAGATATGTATTCTAAAAGCTACCAAACATTGATAGAAATGTCTGATAGAAGAAATTAAAAACAGCACAAATAAATGGAAAAATATCCTGTGCTTATAGATTGGAAGAATTAATTGTGTCAAAATGTCTATACTACCCAAAGTAATTCACAAATTTAATTTAATCCTTATCAAAATTCTAATGGCATCCTTCATAGAAATAGAAACAACATTTAAATAAAGTCACTTGTAACACAACCTCCCATCACCTGTAAGTGTTCTAATTGTTCCCTATCATTGCTAACATTTGTTGTTGCTAACATTTGTTTTTTTTGTTTTTTTTTTGTTTTGTTTTTGTTTGTTTGTTTGTTTTCTTAGCTATTCTTGAGGTTCTTGTTGTTATTCAGCATATAATTTTGGACCTGGAAGAATCTCAATAAATATTTCTTAATTCAGTGTGTGTTTTATGAGTGTTATAATAAGGTGATTTAGATGGACAATCTTATCCTGCATGATACTTTTATCTCAAAGATTTCTAAAGTTTGTGAATCAAATTTTCCATAAGTATCGATAGAAAAAAACAATCTTAAAATCCATATAGAACCACAAAAGACCCTGATTAGCCCTAACAATCTTGAACAAAAAAGAACAAAGCTGGAGGCATTCCATAGCCTGATTTCAAAATACTTTATAAAACTATGGGAATAAAAACCGTATGACAAATGTTTTTCATGACAAACATGCTAATGACCCTGATTTGATCATTACACATTGTATACACGTATAAAAATATCACTGGATCCCATACATATATACTATTGTTTTTCATCAACTAAAAATAAGAGGAAAAAAAATTTTTTTAAAGCTTCTGCATGTCATAAAAAGAGACACAGTATAGAAAGCCCAGGGAAAACAAGAGGAAAGCCTCATGACATTGGTTTGGGCAATGATTTCTCAGATATGACCCCAAAAGCAACAATATCTCCAGGTTATTCTTTACACTCTCCAATTTGCCAAAGCTTCTGTTCTGTTATTTTTTTTTTTTTTTTTTTTGAGATAGAATCTCACTCTGTCACCCTGAGGTTGGGTGCCATGGCATCATGATAGCTCACAGCAACCTCAAACTCTTGGGGTCAAGCAGTGATCCTCGTGCCTCAGCTTTCCAAGTAACAGCGACTATAGGCACTAGCCACCACACCAGCTAAATTTTTCTTTTCTTTTCTTTGACATAGAAACTCACTCTGCACCCCCAGGGTAGTTTGCTTTGCTTCACTTTTTCTATTTCTACTAGAGACAGGGTCTTGCTCTAGTTCAGGCTGGTCTCCAACTCCTAAGCTCAAGCCTCCCAGAGTGCTAGGATTACAGGCATAAGCCTCTGTGGCAGGTCTCAGAGTTCCTAGTCTTAATGAATTAGTCATTGTTGAGTTTTGTCTTAATTCCCCAGAGTCAGCTGGAGAAAAACAAGTCTTCCAAAAGCGCGTATGTTCAACTTACAAATCTTGTTATTCTGCTTATAAATCAGACATAATGAGAAATCTCACTTTCACTTTTTCATTGATAATTAGATTAACTGCCTTGGGATCAACATTTCTATATTGATCAGAATAATTCCCCTCAATACTCTTCTGTAATTATTTTCAGTTAAATATTTTAAATAATTTTTTTTTAATTTTTGACTTATTTACTCGATTTTCAAGCTTTTGGCAGGACAAATTTACAGCAACTATAAACAATGTTTCCATGGACTCAGATAATTCTTGAAATAGAATTATGTACATGCAGAAAACATAACAAATCAAAATATCTTAAACAATATTATATTATATATGTCAAATTATCTTTGCCTTTTAGCTTAAAATTAGAAGTAAAAGTAAAAAATTATATGTCATTAATAAATTAGGGTTACAATAATAATCTAGGTATGATTCTATGTTCTATGTGAAATTCTATGTATGATTATATATTTTATAAAGTTTAAATAAGAAACATGGAATTTTCTCCAAATTTAACATGGTATTTCCTCCAAAGATATTAAAGTTATGTTTACTATATTTCATCCTTTCTATTTCTAATTCAAAACTATCACATGGTAGAAAGGTACTTATTTAGGGGAAGCATAAAATTTACTGGATTTGCAGGGTATATGAATAACAAAAGAATTCAAGTTATTTATGTAGATATGAAATTAGTACTACCCAAGTATAATGTACATCCTTATTTTCCCCTCCAAAATTTTGGGGAAAAAGTAGATATTTACACAAAAAATATGGTATTTTCTAAACTGATATGCATTTGAGAGGGAAAGGGGAACACTAAAAATAATTAAAATGTGTTCATTGATCTGCATCAGAGATAAACCAGACTGTCCCAAAGCAGGCTGATGGTCACTCCTTACTCACCCAACTACAGGAATGTGCCTGCAGTTTGGATAAGCAGAATTTCTAGGTCAAGTGTTCATGATGACAACATGTTTATATAGGTCAGAGATTTGAGACCAGGACATAGGACTTGAGAGCCATCTGCTTCCTAGATGATTGATCTGTGTCACAGGAGGAGGTTTTCTCATAACTGTTCCATCAATTTTACATCCTTTACAGTGATTTTGTGATTTATAACTCCCAACTTCAAGATATACTCTTTTATTGGCTTTATTAATTTTCTTATTTTTTTAAAATTGAGCACTAATCATTGTACATATTCATAGAATACATAGTGATATTTTAATATTAATATATGTAATGTATGATAATCATCTCAGAGTAATTAGTATATGAATTATCTCAGTCAACATTTCTTTATTTTGGGAACATTCAATATACTCCTTCTAGCTATGTGAAACTACAATATATTATTTGTAACTATAGTTATCCTACAAGTGCTACAAAACACTAGAATTGATTTCTCCTATCTAGCTGTAATTGTATCCTTTAACAAATGTCTCCCTGTTCTTTTCCTACCAACATCTATTATCCTTTTTTCTACTTTGAATTCTATGAGAGGAACTTCTTTTAGCTTCCACATACACATGAGAGTGGGTGATCTTTAACTTTCTGTTCCTGGCTTACTTCACTTAACATAATGTACTCCAGTTCCATCCATGTCACCACAAATGACAGGACTTCATTCTTGGTTATGACTAAGTAGTATTATGTGATGTATATGTACCACATTTTTTTAAATTCACTCATCTTTCATTAGACAGACTCCATATTTGGCTATTGTGAATATGCTGCGGTAAGCATGGGGTAACAGATGTCTCTCTGATATAATAATTCCTTTCCTTTGGATACATTCACAGCTATGTGATTCCTGGATCATATGGTAGTTCTACATGTAATTTTTGAGGCACTTCCATACTGTTCTCCATAATGGCTGTGCTTCCCAACTCTTTGGTTCTTCAACACTTTAGTTCTTTCCATTATGTATACTTTCCAGCACTTCAGATCTCTTCATACCCATTCTTCTCGCCACTTCCCCCACATCCCTCACCTCCCTAATTTCTTGGCTCATCTCTCTAGACTCTCTCTAGATTGGAGATACCTAATTAGAATTAGGTATCACTTTCCAGGAAGACCTCAAAATGTGTGCCCTGCTCTGTGCTTTCACAGCATCTCGCCTCACCCTTACCATTTGTTTCATAATATTTGATTTTGACTCATCTTACCTGATCAGGAGTTTCTTAAGGGCTAAAAGAGCATAAGTCATATATGTTTCTCTCTTCAGCACTCAGCTTGAGGTTCAGGGCATGGTAGGAAGAGTAATATAGTAATTTAGAGTTCAAACTTTGTACTTAAGACAAATTGAGGACTGAATCCCAACTACTTTCGGTCTAGAAACTTAGGGAGACTTCTAAAATGTGTTGAGTCCCATGTTCCTCATGTGATGACACTGATGACAATGCCTACCTTAACTTTCTCACACATCACGTTCTACCTAGAGTTTTGTTATCTTGGTTAAAGGTTTGATTCTTATAGAATTCATAGACCCCTGGGTGAGGTAACATTTTAGCTGCTTTTTTTTTGTTGTTTATTTACAGACTGCTACCCTAGCGCTGGCTTGGTAAATATTTGCATATCTTTTGCATCTTATCTTCATAAATATCAACCTTTTTTTTAGACCTTTTTTTCTCTTCCTGGGTAGGGTAAACAGAAGTTAATTATTTGGGGAAATCGCCTGTGAAAAATTTCTCTGAACACAATTTTATTAAGGGCATTGTGTCTCTTGGAGAATTGTTTCTAATGGCCACACTGTGTGCAACAATGGCATTGGAGTTTTTGAATCTAAATTTATGCCAGTTCAGAATCTTTGGAGTGTTTGCGCCTGGCTGGGAATTTGAAGAGGCAATATAATTTTTAAATGTACTACAGTCATTACTGTTAGTTTTCTTATTGTCCTCTTACCACATGTTGTTGGCAATGTTCTGCTACATCCAAATTGGCTGCTTGCTGATAGACCTTTAGTATTTTCACTAAGGTTCCAATGCCAGACACTAATCCACTGACAAAAGCAGCAGCCAAAATGTCCATTCCCATTGTATCTGCAATATAAGAATATCACAAAAAGATCTGAGTCACACAGAATTCGGGATCTGGAAGGACACTCCCATGTTGCGTAGAATTTTTATTTTGGCCCAAATACCTGAAAGGTGGTGGGGAGTTACGTGAGCTGCTTGAGCCATGACCACTTGCCAGTTTTGATACCTCCAGATGAGAAGGGGTTCCCAGGCAGGTTGGGTCCATTTTGTAGTGCCCATCTAGCACTGACAGACACACTGGTTAGGGCAGAGATATAACAACTCAATGAGAAAGCTGATGGAGTTGGCTAAAGGGCTACATTTGTGTGAATATTTCTTTCTTTTTAATTTCAAATTAATATGAGGGCACAAATTTTTATGTTACATTATTCTCACTTCCAGATCCAGAAGAACAAAAATCATTTTACCACAAAGACATTTGCACCAGAATGTTTATTGCGGCTCAATTCATAACTGCTGAGTTGTGGAAGCAACCTAAATGCCCATAAACCCATGAGTGGATCAACAAACTGTGGTATATGTACACCATGGAATACCATTCAGCCATTAAAAAAGATGGAAACTTTTTACTTGGATGGGTTGAAATACATTCTTCTTTGTAAAGTATCTCAAGAACGGACAAATAAATATCCAATGTACTCCACACTAATATGAAACCAATATATTAAAAAATTACATGCTCCTATGAACAATAAAATATAAATATAGTCTAGTTCAGGAGTAGAGGGAGGTGGGAGGGGAAAAGGGGGAGGACAATTGACAGAAGGAGGGAGGGCATGAGGCAGGATCTCACCTAAGTGCACATTGTAAATATACGATGATGGTGGAATAGTTTGGAGAAACCTTCAAAAACAGAATGTAGGCTGTGTGTGATGGCTCATGCCTGTAATCCTAGTACTCTGGGAGGCCAAAGTGGGCTGATCACCTGAGCTCAGGAGTTAGAGACCAACCAGCAAGAGCAAGATCCTCTCTCTAGTTTTCTAAAAAAAGAAAAATTAATGGGGTTGATGGACCACCCCTGTAGTCAAGGAGGCTGAAGCAGGAGGATTACTTGAGCCCAGGAATTTGAGCTTGCTGTGATTGAAGTAGGCTGAAACCACGGCATTAAGCCCTGGGCAACAGAGTGAGACCTTGGTGGGGGTGGGGGGGAGAAGGAAGAGATAGAGAGAGGGGGAAAGAAGGAAGGAAGGAAGGAAGGAAGGAAGGAAGGAAGGAAGGAAGGAAGGAAGGAAGGAAAGAAATAAGGGAGGGAGAGAAAGAAAAGAAAAATCCAGAATTCTAGTCTAGTCCCCTCGAAGTTCCCAAGTCTCCTCTCTTGTATAGGAGGATCTAATTTTACGCTTACAGGATCTAATTTGTTTACAATTGCTAACTTTTGTTAGAGAGGAAATCCTGAGTAGGACTCACTTGCTGATCACATTAATGCACATATGTTGGCCAAGATCCACTATTTATGTTAGTAGCCATAAAACCCAGGGCATCTGTGCACTATTCAATGGTTCACTTCTGGTGGGCTTCCTGCTCCCCAATAGAGCGATTAGAAGAAAGTGCCCTAGCAAACTACATTATCTTCATCTATGAAGGACTCTCAGCACCTTGATCTACTTTTATTTCTCTTTTGTCATTTCATTTTATAACTTAAAAAAAAATAGATGTTTGTAACAGAAGAAAAGCTTACATTGTGAGAACATTTGGATCTAAGGCAAATAATAATGAGAGAAAGTCTATTCTGTTCCAGAAAAACAGATTATATGGGCAACACCCAGGCTAACATAAGAGTTCTATTTTTAATGAACTTGTACTTGGCGCCTTACTTCCATGTTTTGCTGCTGTAGGAACAGAGAGGAAAGGATCTCCTTCCTCAGCCCCTCTTCCCATCCCCAGACTAATCTGTAGCACTTCTCCATCTCAGAGAACACCCTTAAGAGCATTGCCACCCATCCCTTTGATTCAGAGTTTAATCCATTTAGGAAGGTTAAACTGGATTATCCCAAAAGGAAAGGGTGGCAGCTTTGCGAAGGAGGGATTATCCCGGTAAAGGGGTGTGTGTGTGGCTTGCTAGTGTCGAATGATGGGGACGTGAGCCTGGATTCTGAATCTAAATGTACTGGTTGCTACCCCAGGCGGGAAGAGTTAAAGATTGCCCCTGCCCTGTAGAGCCAGCCTGGGAGTTGGGCAGGAGCTCAACACTTTAAAAACCTCCCCTCAAACTGAAGATGAGTAACCCATAGTTCGTAAATATGAAAGATTATCCAGTAGTATGCTATTCTGTTACTTTCCCTTTTGTCAACCCTGAATGTTGGGTCAAGCCAGGACAGCTGTGTCCTTTAGGAGTAAAGGAAAATACTTAAACCTCTGGGTGGTTCGCAGCGGAAGGAAAAGCAAGCCCCGCCCCCGCCCCACCAGCCAGAGTAATCAGCTCAGGAACTCTCAACCAGGGGCGGGTTCCGGGTCCCCTCCCTGCGACAATTCAACCTTCTGCAAGAACTCCTGGAACGCAGGCCGGCCTGATTTTGCAGTTGAGCAGACTAGGGAATGCTGCTCTCCCTCATAGGGTTTTTGTGACAGTTAAGTAAGCTAATTAAAGTGCAAAACACAGTTTGGAACAGCACAGCAATCAATAAATGATCTTCTCTATTACCGTTATCATAAGCCCGCTTTTATAACTGGGGATGGAAAAAAAACACAAGGCAGAGGACCGGAAAGGTCTGCAGAAGGGGCGGAACGCGGGAAACCTGGATTTGAGGAGGGGGAGGCGGAGGCGATCCCACCAAGGAGCCAATCCAGCTGTCCCGGGGAGGAAGAGGCGGAGTCAGGGCCAGCGACCGGACTCTGCGCTCTTCTCTCCGGCGCTGCGTGGTCTTCCCTACTGCTGCTCCTCGGCCGGCTCGGTACCCTTGGCCCCGCCACTCGTCCACTGCAGTCTCCCCGACTTAGACATGGCCTCAAGCGCCGCCACCTCCGCAGTGAAGGTGAGATGTGCCTCCCGGATGCGGCGACCTGCCCTGCCCTGTGCCTTCTCGCCCCCGCCGTGGGGGACAGCACATCGGGCCATGCGCCCTGCCCGTGCGCCCCGGCCGCGGTGGGGAGCGATGGAGGCGCGGCATTCGGGACACCCTTGCCCAGTGGGGAGAGTGTACGCCTACAGACGGACCCCTCCACCTTTGGGCTGAACTGCATTCGCTCTCCGCAGGACGCAGGCAAGCCCCCTGCAGGAGGCAGCGGGTGAGGTGGGTCTGCACCTGAGCTGCCGCCAGTCCTCTGCGGCACCGCTCTTCTCCCGGGAACTGCGCCGGGCTGGAGCCAGCAGGTGGCCCTCGCGGCTGGGCGCCGGCAGCTGTTGAGACCAACTGCTTGCGCCTTGCGGGACTCTGGCTTCCGTGCTCTGGCTGGGCTCGCTGCCCGCGGGCCACGTGGGAGAGCTGCGTACTTTCTCTTTCCCCTGCTTCCGGCTTCTTCCTCCAAACTTAGGCCTTACTGGCGCTGTATTTTCCCCTACAGCGTAATGCCGGCGGGGTTCTAAGACTATCTTTTAAACATGGAAAAGAAGGACCTTGGACCTTAAGACCGCTCCTTGTTTGGAGGCCTTAGGCTGAGAACTGCTTTGTTTGTAGCCGCGAAAGTTAAGCCCTCACTTACCATGTGCCCTAGGCCCTCGGAGACTTCAGCACAAGGGATCATTGTGCGGCGGGAAGCTTTGTCCAGAGGGCATGAGTTCTGACGGAAACGCCTCTTTCCTAGTGTCGTGAGACAGTGCTGGGATTGCAGTAGTTAAGGAAAAATTGGTGATAAAACCTAAGACCTCTTCTAGGCTGCTAATAAGCTAAGAACGTTTTTGACCAATGGCATAGGGAGGTCCGCGGTGGTCTTCGAGCATGTCTTTGATTCCCAGCCCTTGTCTGCAGTTCGCCCCGGAGAATGCTCATTTCTGCCTCAGTGTGTAATCAGCCAGGTTAGTGTATCAGGCCCTTGCAGGTTTTAATAAGCCTCTTATGACCAGGAGAGGAGTACGGGGTGTTGCAGTCAGATTTAGATATAAAACTTATTTTGCCATTTTGAAAATTTTGCATTTAGCAAATATTTATAAAAGGCTTCACTCCTGCCAGTCAGCGGGGACAAGGCAGAAAGAGTTTTCATGAAACTCTTGTGGGAAGTATGTGACTTCCTTGAGGTGTCCATCCATGTCGTGGGGATTCTTCTGCAGAATTTGCTAGGAGGATTTAGAATTATGTTGTCTTTGTTGAGCTTATTAAGTGGTAATGCTTATAAGTGGGGAACTGAGATTAATTTTGAATTATCCTTTCTCCAACAATTAATTTAATGTTAGGTGTGATTAGGCCACGCCTTTTTGCCCTTTCCTTGTAAGAATAGCCTTAACAAGTGCCATTTAAAACAGTTGCACTTTATTTGGGTTAGCATTCTCTTTGACACACAGTTTCCCTGTAAAATTAATGCAGTGCATTTAAGTGCCAAGTGGGCAATGTATTCACAGAGCCTGATGTACATATTGAATAATATCTATTTGGGCCTTAGTGAGCTGCTGGATATAGAATCTTAATTTACCTTGGTACTGGTGCTGCTTGCTGCTATCTGTTAGGTTAGAACAGATGACAGCTTTGCTGTTGAGAATCCATGATTCCAGCACCATATCCTCCACACTTCTAAGGAAATATTCTATGTGGAAAATATGACTTACTGGTGTCCAGAGCAAAATGGGTTAATAACAACCATATCCTCTTTCTAAATTATAAAATGGTAGGATTGGGACATTCCTTCAAGACCGTATAGCTGCCATCACACACATCCCTTTGTGTGGACATAAAGCTGATCAAGGCCCAGAAAAGTCACCTAGTATGTTGAGAATTACACAGCTGGACCCAGGTAATGATAGAATTTGGACCCAGGTAATGATAGAATTGGGCCTAGAACCTGGCATTCAGCCAACTAGATTCTAGGCAGTTCTGAAATCTGGAAAATGGTCTCTGTGCCCTGTTTTATTATGTAACTTTACTCACGATAGAAGTGACCACATGTGGGTCATCCATCATTGAGGAAGAGGGAGTCCTGAGTGCTGGCATGAAGTAAGCCACCTCCCACTGCACACTCCTCAGGTATGGATGTAGGAGGCACATCTGTGTGTCTGAGCCCCATGTATACCACTGTTGGGAGGGTGTATGAGGTTTTATTCACTGCCCACACTTCATGCTGGTATGTGGTGGGAAGAGCTATGGAGCTAGGAGACCCAACCTCATATCCCAGTACCACCACTTCCTTATCAGCAAATTAATCCTCCCCATCTTAGGGCCTCAACTATGAGGGGAACTCTAGTATCACCTACTTTGGGAGTTGCTGGATTTAAATACAGTAACTTGTAATACACCTAGCCTGGTTCTAAGCACTCTATTTAATGTCAGCTCCACTACTTCCCTTTTATTAATAAAATGCAGGTATTACCATGCGTGAGACATTAAATTCATTGCCAATTCACGAGATGCAGTTAGCTCATTCAGGTGAAAAATCCCATTGGGTTTTAGATGAGTATAACATTTGGTGTATTGTTCAAACTAGCTGTTTACTGATGGAAGCCTAAGTATTTATTGAATACTTGGAAACGTTTGGCCATCGTCAAGTAAGAAATGACCTCTATTTAAGTTTATGTACTAGTGGGGATGGAAAACTTACCAACATGAGTGAAACAACAGTGAGAGTCACTTGGGAAAGGGGAGTAAGAAAAGGCCTCTAGGCAGGTGGATTTTAAACTGTGCAATAGTCTTCCCTCAAAAATCATATGCTAAAACTTAATCACCAATGTGATGATATCAGGAGATGGGGCTTTTCAGAGTGAGTAGGTCACAAGAGTAGAGCCCTTATGAATGGAATTAGTGCCCTTATACAAGAGGCTCCAGGGCGGCGCCTGTGGCTCAGTGGGTAGAGCGCCAGCCTCCCCCAAACTGCAACAAAAAATAGCTGGGCGTTGTGGCAGGCGCCTGTAGTCCCAGCTAGTCAGGAGGCTGAGACAAGAGAATTGCCTAGGCCTAGGAGTTGGAGGTTGCTGTGAGCTGTGATGCCATGGCACGGTACCAAGGGCGATAAAGTGAGACTCTGTCTCTAAAAAAGAGAGAGAGAAAAAATAAATAAAAGAGGCTCCAGAAAGTCTCCTTTCTCCTACCAAGTGAGAAGATGCCACCTATGAACCAAAAAGTGGTCCTCAGCAGACACTGAATTGACCATGGTCTTGGATTTGCCAGCTTTCGTCTTCAAACTATGAGAAGTTTCCATTGTTTGTAAGCCACTTAGTCTGTGGTATTGTGTTATAGCAACCCATATGGACTGAAACTAAGTTATAGCTGAAGTGAGGATAAAGAGCCATGTGAAGACCTGGGGAAAGACTTGGGGTCAGGACAGCTAAAGGCAAGGTTCTGCAGAGGGGAGCTTGTTGTAGGAATAGAAATATCAGTGCTAGTGCGTAGTGCAGATTGGGTGAGTGCAGCTTGTGGGCCTTTGTAGAACATCGTGAAGAATTTGAATTTTAAGTGTGTTAGAAGCCATTAAAGAGTTATGAGCAGAGAGGTTGCATCTGGTTTACGTTTTAGAGTGATTGCTTTGGCTGCTATGTGTAGAATAACCTGTGTGGGGAAGAGTGAGGCCATCAGGCCAGAAGTCACCTCACTGTTGCTGAAGTCTAGGGTGGGAGCCATTGAGGTAGTAGAGATACTGGTCTAGGGGTAGAATTCACGGGCAAGAGAGAGATGGGTAAGATGGGGAGTGCCAAAAGAACAAACAGGGGCGGTGTCTGTTTTTTACTTAAAAAACTCAGAAGATGGTAGTACTGGTGGGCCATGTCAAACTGGGAAATAGGGGACCTTGACTCTTTGGAGGCAGGGAAGGTGAGTGTAGGCTGCCTCCCTCTGTGATACTGCTGGGTAGGGGCAGGGGCAGGAGATACTGAGGGGCTTTTTTGCTCTCGGTGCAGAGTGGATAGCAGGTTGGGGATGGAGGAAGCCACATGGAGTAGCAGTAGTTGAGATAGGTATTTTGGGGGCTTCCTGTAGTGAGACGTGGACCAGGCATGGGGGCAAAGATACCACCTGGGAGACGGCAGCTGTGGTGAGAGGCCATAGGAGTAACTCCTGGCATTGTCTGGAATGACCTCAAGGAGACATTGTCCTCCAGCTCCAGCCATGGGCAGGTGGTGTGCTTAACTCCAGAAAGGCTGCACAGGTCTTTGCACTCTGCCTCTCTCCGGCAGCTTCCCAGCTTTCAATCTGGGAGACCAAAGATACTAACTTGTTAATCATGGTTGCTATGACAAGAAAGGGATATGGTCCTTTTGTGGATGGGTTTGAGTTTTTTTGTTTTGGTTTTTTTTCTTTGCCTAGGGACCCGATGGCTTTTGAGGTAGGAAACTGCTTCCTTTTGTACAACTGCCTTGAGCATTGCAGGGCATAGAATGTATCCTTAGCTCACAAATGCCTGTGGCACTCCTCCCAATCATTGTGATAGCCAGAAGTGTCCCCATGTTTCCAGGCATCTCCAGGAGACCTGTTTTTATTATCATTATTATTATTATCATCATCAAAGTAAATCCAAGAGACATTTTTGAGACTTGGTGGAGGATCCCTGGGCTAAATCCCTGAGAAATTCCCTGCTGGAGAGAGGCAGAGGGGCAGCCAGGCTTACGCACTGACCAGGAATAAGGACTCTTTTTGGTTGCTTTGAGGAATTTTATTTTGATCTTTGTTTGCTTCTTGCTAGGAATGGTAGAGTTTAGAGAAAACGTAACTGATATTAGTGCCTTATGTCACTTGATTCTCATGATAATTTTATGAATTAAGTAAAAATCTTGCCCTTATAGGCACAGATGAGGAAGCAGATAATGTAAATTTTTATAAGCAGTGGACCCTGGATGGTATTCTAGTCTGCACCCCAGAAGTGTCTCAAGTGGTGGTTCTCAAAGTGTGATGCATTTGCATCACTGGTAATTTGTAGAAATTCAAATGCTCAGGCTCCACCGTAGGTGGAGCACTGAATCAGGGGCTCTAGCAGTGGGGCACAGAGATCTGGGTTTTATTTAGCAAGCCTCGGGATATTCAGATGCCCCCTATGACAGCCACTGACCTAGGGGGCTTTGAAAAGGTTGGGCACCTGGACTTTCAACAAGCTTTTTTATTGCTGCTGCAACAATAATTACCACAAACTGAGTAGCTTGAAACAACACAGATGTATTCTCTTACAGACCTGTATTCTCTTACAGAACTAGGAGTCCAAAATGGATCTTACAGGGCCGGTTCCTCCTGGAGGATCTAAAGCAGGGGTCCTCAGACTTTTTAAACAGGGGGCCAGTTCACTGTCCCTCAGACCGTTGGGGGCCCGGACTATAGCTTAAAAAAAAAAACAAAACTATGAACAAATTCCTATGCACACTGCACATACCTTATTTTGAAATAAAAAAGCAAAATGGGAACAAATACAATCATACCGCCTCATATGGCCCGCAGACCGTAGTTTGAGGACCCCTGATCTACAGGATAATCTGTTTCCTTGCCTTTTTCCATCTTCTGGAGACACCGGCCTTTCTTGGCTCACATCCCCACATCACATTCTCTTTTCTCTCCCTCTGCTTCCATCTTCACTTCACCTTCTTTCTGATTTGACCTTCTTGCCTCCCTTTTATAAGCACCCTTGTGATTACATTGAGGACCCAGCCAGATAATCGAGGATAATCCCCATCCCCAAATCCTTGATTCAATCCCATAAAGGTGACATTCCCAGATTCTGGGGATTAGGGCATAGATAGAATCTCTTTGGGGGATTGTTCATTGAACTTACCACACAGCTAGTCCTCACGTCAGAAATTATGGTCTAGGCCCTGGAGCAGGGTGCTCAGTTCTGGGTACAGTGTAGAACCACCTAAGGAGCTTTAAAAACAAACTATGCCCTGTCCAACTAGTATTTCTGGAGTATGGGGCCTGGACTTTGGTATTGAAAGCTCCCTGATGAGTTCTAGTATCCAGCAGCTGACTCCAGAGGAACTCGGATGGATCCTATCAGTGTTCCATAAGCACAGGAGATAGGAGAGCTCTGAAAATACAGTAAAGTTTTTTTTAATAGTTAATATTTTTTATTTCATATTAATATGGGGGTACAAATCATTAGGTTATATAATTTACACATGAATGGTTAAAGTCAGAGTTACAGCTGTGTCTTTCAGGATTCTGCATACTTCCTTTCCATAAAGGCTGTACTCGTTTGCAGTCCCACCAACAGCGTAAAGAGTGTTCCTTTCTCTCTGCAGCAGCCGTGCCAGCATCTGTTGCGTTAAGACATCATGATGTGTGGGGGCCGTTATCACTGGATTAGGTGATTATTTCAAAGTGGTTTTGATTTGCATTTCTCTAAAAATTAGAGATGATGAGCATTTTTTTATATGTTTATTGGCCATTTGTCTTCATGAGAAAAGACTCTGTCCATTGGGCTGGGTAATTTTATAAGGAAAAAGAGGTTTTTACTTAGCTCTGCAGACTGAGAAGTTCAATATTGGACAGCTGCATTTGACCTCTTCTGGTGAGGGTCTCATGCTATGTCAAAACACAGCAGAGAAGCAGGAGGGGACCAGGAGCCTGTGAAAAGGGAAGAGCAAAGGAGAGGCAACCTTGCTTTATAGCACCTGCTCTCGCAGGAACTGATCCAGTCCAAATAGTGAGAACTGCGTTAATCTCTTCATGCAGGTGGATCCCTCGTGATCCAGATGCCTCTTAAAAGTACCACCTCCCAATGTTGCCACATTTGGGGACCAAGCATCACCCTGACTTTTCTTGTGGATAAACCATAGTGAAACCATAGAGCCAGTTATATTGCAGTAGGGCCCATCCCAGTGATGTCGTTTAACCCTAATTACCTCTTTAAAAACTCTACCTCCAATCAGTCCCATTCTAAGGTATTGAGAGTTAGAACTTAAACCGTATGAATTTAGAGGGGGGCACAATTCATCCCATAACCATTGCCTGCAGGAATGGCTTACAGAAGGGGGTGTTTTGACAAAGATGAAGCCCCAGCTGTTACTATGAACCATATTGCAGGTTTTTAACACTTCTCCCAGGCCAAGACATTCTGCTGCTCTCTCCCCATCCAGCTGGGTGTCTGGGAATTTATGAGGCCCTTGGAGGCCTCAAAGCCAGGCCATCTCAATAATGGGGCTTCTTTCTGCTATTGCACTTGTCAAACTTGTTGTGGTGACCAGAGCTGAAGGACTGAAATGCTTACATCAGGAACTGTGCCAGCTCCAGCTCTGGCTCTCTCATCTCATCAAGAGCTTAGAGCACTCAGGTACCCAGCTCCTTGGCATGAGCTAGTCTCAATTGCTGTGGTTATGGTGTTTTGAGAATATCATCAGAGTGCAGTGTGTCCAGGTCTCAAAGTGATGGTGAGTAATTTCTGAGTCTTAAGTAGGGTTGGGCAAATCTCTTGCAGCCAAGAATCAGGGTAGGGGTAGGTATGTACCCCGTTCATTTTGGGGGAAGTAACCGTTTTCTGGCAAATGAACTAGCATTTGGATAAAATGCTTGCACAGTCTTCTAGAGACTTGATTATCAGTGGAAAAGTGTGTTTTAACACCTCTAGGTGTTAAAATCTGGCAATGATCTTGATTGCCCTGGGATGCTATTTCAGAACTTTATCTTGTCTGTGGAAGAAGTCCTGACTGGGCAGAAATTTCATTTCAGGTATTGAACATGTTTCCTGGGCAGTCTGGTCTGCAACTGCCTGTACTGAGGACTGATGCATCTGGGCCGGGAGGGTCATTGTTTCTGAATATGGGTGAGGTCATTGCAGAGGAGTCCTCCTTCCCTCTGAGCTGATTCACTCAGATACCCTGTTACTTTTTCTGTGCTTGCTCTGTGACCTTGGTGAAGAAGTTGACCTCTCTGAGCATGTTGCCTCATAACATGGAGAAAATACAGCTTTTCTAAGAGGGTGTAGTGTTGTGGAGGAATCCAGGTGTTTAAGCCCAAAACACCTGGAATTCTATCCCGGCTTTGCTTTTTCCAATTCGTTTAGATAAACTTTTTTAAAACGTGTGTGCCCATTTGTAAAATGTGTACAATTCTAGAAAGCCTACTTACAGGGTGGTAGTGATCAAATGAGATAAGGCCACTGAAGCACTTAGCACAGTGCCTATGACATATAAATACTCGGTTTCTTTATTACTAAGGCAGGTGCTGAGTTGACTAATCAGGCCTTGGGTCATCCCCATTGTACTTTGCTGAGGAGCCAGGAGGTGGCGACATTGGCCACATCTTGGCACTGCTGGCCCCCATCTTAGCAGTCCAGTTCGCTGTGGTGGCAGTGCTCAGCTGCCACGCTTGTTGCAGTGTCCCTTGCAAGAGGTGGGTTTCCCTGAACAACTAGAACCAACTGAATGACTGGATGGGATTATTCTGCAGATTATTCCAGTGCCAGAGACCCCATCGTAGTCTTTCTGGAGAATGATAGCCACCCTTAACCTGCATGTCCAGTGCTACATATTCCTTCCTGAGCGCTGAGTTGCCAGCTGCCTTATTGCACAGTTGCCATGCAGTCAGGGTGGTGTGGATTGAAGCTTGAGGCTGCTGGGGGTGAGCTCAAGGACTGAATTTCAGCAGGACACCTGGTTTGCTTTTCTTTACTGCTGCCTTGCTGGGCTAGCTCACCGAAATGAAGAGGGTGGCTCCAAATAAGATCGTGTTTGCTTTCTGTGTATGAGCGTAAGGATCCAGTGTTGAATCCCAAATCTGGGATGTGATGGCCCAGTTAACATCCCGAAACAGCCAAGACAAAGTGGTAAGAGTGAAAAAGCCACAGTGTTCATGAGTAGCTCAATTCTGAGGAGTAGGCTGAGTCAGCAATTCACGTCTATGGCCCAGGGTGAGGACATAGACAGGACCATTTATTAGCATCTCCTTGACCTGTGGTGCTTCAAAGGTACATGAAATGAAGGGTAAAATGGAGAGGCCAGGTTAAATGAAGGGTGAGGATTGCATAAAACAGTGTGATTTTTTTTAAAAAATCTATTAAAGTAGAACAATTTAAATGTATTGACTTAGGTGAGCACTTTTGTTGACTTGAACTGTAATACTGGTTAGTCTTCACCTATGTTAAACTACTTGATATAAAGTACATAAACCTGGCTTGGCACCCATAGCACAGTGGTTATGGCATCGGGCCACATACACCCAGGCTAGCGGGTTCGAACTCAGCCTGGGCCAGCTAAGCAATAATGACTGCAACAGAAAAATAGCAGGGTATTGTGGTGGGTGCCTGTAGTTCCAAATACTTGGGAGGCTGAGGCAAGAGAATTGCTTAAGCCCAAGAGTTTGAGGTTGCTGTGAGCTGTGACACCATAGCATTCTACCTAGGGCAACACAGTGAGACTGTCTCCCAAATAAATAAATAAATAAATAAATAAATAAATGAACAAACAAACAAACCTGCTGCAGTTTCAGTAATATACCACCACCAGGTGGCGTCAGTGTCAAAAAGCTGGCTTATCTACTTAATTGTGGGGGTCACATTTAAAGTCCCAAATTACATAACCATGTATGGGAAACTGGCAGCGTTCTTCAGGAAAATCTCACTAAATAGCCCTTATTTTCTTGTTCTGTTAATTTTTTTTTTTTTTTTTTCCAGGAAACCAAGGGCCAGAATAGGTGACCATTATTCCCACATGTTGATAGAACTCAACTTGTGTAACCTGACTTGAAATTTAACTTATATGTCCAATTAATTCTTAACTCTGGAATTTTTTTTTTCTTAGGAGGCTGCTTTATTTTATGTAGAAGAAATTTTACTGGAGTGACAATAGCATTAAAGCTTTTCTTTGAGAGTTAAGAAAAAATAAAACGACACTCAGGTTACTGCTTTGGGAGGTATCAGGCAAGAGAAAGCTTCCCCGTGATTTCACTTATTTAATTTTTAATGTTGACAGTTTAGTTAACATTTATCTTTGTAATTGTTCTTGTTTGTGCCTCTTCGTCATTAGTTAATTTTAGTCCCAGAGGACAAAGACTTTCAAGATAGTCTGAAAAATGTAATACAACACTTGAACTTGAAAAATTATGACTTTGAATTACTTATATTTATATATATCAATTTAGTGTGTATATGAATTTGCTATATTATAAATACGAATTTGCATAACTGAATCATAGTTTGATTTCATAAATATATGTGAGGGTAAATTTTTTGGTTATGCTAGTCTCTTTTTGTCTGCATTCCCTTTCCTGGCTGTGATTCTAGGGGCATAGGAAGAAAAATCTCTTGTTCCCTTATCAAATAGGCTAGTGAGAGGAAATCATTACCAAATGAATATACCTAACATTTTATGTCTGTGTCTTTTGAACATTCTATATTCCATGGTCCCATTTGTCAGAGAAAATGAAGTTGGTTAGAAAGTATTTTCTACAACCACACATCTGCCTACTTTTAGGTCTGGTTTTCTAACCTAAGCTAGTTAGAGTACCTTTCTAAGCTTATTTGTAATTTGGAAAGTCAGAAATAAACGTGAGGTAGTCTAAAAGGGTGGCCTGCATTTTGGTTATTTCTGGAATACAGGTGAGCTTCAAACATTTGATTGTTATTTTCAGATTTTTTAAAAAATAATAAGGACTTAGCATGAATAATGAAGAGCATATGAGTATGAATAAATGAATTTTCTTAAAATAATTTTCTAATAAAAAGTGACCAAAAAGTATACATTTTTTTCTCCATCTTTTTCTCCCTTAGATTGGAATAATTGGTGGAACAGGCCTGGATGATCCAGAAATTTTAGAAGGAAGAACTGAAAAATATGTGGATACTCCATTTGGCAAGGTTAACTTCTAATGAGTGGATACATGTTAGCTTTTCTTTTTGTTGGCTTGATTTTGTTGTTAAAAACCAAATTGCTTAGCTGGGTATGGGTGCTCACGCCCATAATCCTAGCACTTTGGGAGTCGAGGAGGGTGGATTGCTTGAGCTCAGGAGTTGGAGACCAGCCTGAGCAAGACACTGTCTGTATTAAAAATAGAAAAACTAGTTGGGTGTTATGGCGGGCACCAGTTACTTGGGAGGCTGAGACAGGAGGGTTGCTTGAGCCCAAGAGTTTGAGGTTGCTGTGAACTGCGGCTCCATGGCACTCTACTCAGGGCAACAAAGTGAGACTGTGTCAAGAAAAAAAAAAAAGCCAAATTGCTTGTTTGTTTATTTCTTTTGGCTCAGGGCATCCGTCACATGTCTCAGATTTTAGTATCTTGAGGACATGGCTTTTGAACACAAAATAAATAACTTCTCAAATTTTGTTGCTAGAAGCCAGACAGAAACTTCTGTCATACATAGCAGCTGTGCTTTTTAAATCTACATGCAAATCAGCTTTCTGATTTGAGTCCAGGAGTTATACACCCCATAATGTATACGATGAAATATTGTTACAAAGAGGTAATTTTTTTAGTAAGCCTTGGCTGAAAGGATTGTTGGGGATCCAGAACACAGTTGATATTAATTTAAATGCAGAGTTGAACTAGAAGTAAAACTCTCCTTCTTTTCTTGGAGAGGCTGCTATTCTCCAAGCCCCTGTCCACACAGCTGAGGCCGGGGTGAAGGTGTCTACTTCTGTTAATTCCATATTGCTACTTACAAATGTAGCTTCTCTGATTCTTCTGTGAAAGCTGTTTATCTGGCCTTCCATCCAAACCATCCTTTTCAGCTGAGTTCTTAGATTGTCCTTGTTACTGTCCTCCAAGTCCTATCATCTTAGCCCACTTTCTTAAAACTCCTTGATTCTGAGGGCCTTTCTAGCCTCCATCACCTCATATCAGTCCATGGCCATCTTAGACCTGGTTAATACAAGCAGACAGGCTCAGTGCTGAGTTCTTAAGTATGGGACCATGACCGCCTGTCTGTTTTGCCTTTGACTTTCACACCTTTCCTTGAACCTGCCATATACCCTGGACACATTTAAATTTGACCTCAGAGTCCCCTGGGATACTTGGTACAAACAAATCTTAACTGTATGGTACCTACACAGGCACCCAAGGCAATCCTCAGAGTACTGCGAATCTCCGTGCCTATTGAGAGCTCTATGATTGTGTTGGTATCAAATAAAGCCGCCTCTGTAAACTGTATCCTCAGACTCCAAGTTTCCATGAATCCAGTTGTACCTGAACAATTTTAGTTGTTTATATACATGTTTTAAAATCACTGAGTTAAAATTATCATTTTTCATTGTATGCAGCCATCTGATGCCTTAATTTTGGGGAAGATTAAAAATGTTGATTGCGTTCTGCTTGCAAGGTATGTTTTTTTTTTTGTTTTGTTTTGTTTTTTTTAAGCTTTATGTTACTACTAGAGAATTTAAAATTACCTAAAGTTTTAGAAAGAGTGATGATGTAGGTCTGAGTTTTTTATGTGTTGGTATAGTGAGAATATCTTAGTTACCTTTATTTACCTTGTGCAGTTTTGGGTAAGTTGTACTGACTTTGCAGATCAAAGATCTCATGTCCTCCACCTTGGATTGGAAAAGAAGATCAGGTATCCCCCAAAGTTGAAGCATAAGCTCGGTTCCCATAGCACAGTGGTTATGGTGCTGGCCACCTGCACTGAAGTTGGCGGGTTGGAACCCAGCCTGGGCCAGCTAAACAATAATGACAACTGCAAAAGGAAAATAGCCAGGCATTGTGGGGGTGCCTGTAATCCCAGCTACTTGGGAGGCTGAGGCAAGAGGGTTGCGTGAGCCCAACCAAGAGCTTGAGGTTGCTGTGAGCTGTGACTCTACAGCACTCCACTGAGGGTAACATAGTGGGGCTCCATCTAAAATTAAATAAATAAATAAATAAATAAATAAATAGGAGGAAAAGAGGAAGGTACAGGAAAAAATTAAGTTGAAGCGTGGTTTCAGTTCCAGCTGCAAGAGGAAATGTTTCTCTTTTTTCCCTTCTGAGTATCAAGATAAGAAAACTGTTTCATTCGTGAACTACTTGTTAGTAGTAGTTGTATGTTTGTGGGAAGTGGCTTTGGGAGTTTCTGAAGTGGGTTATTTGTATTGTCTACACTGTTTTCTTGATAAGCCTAGTGCTGCTCCATTATTACAGAAGGACAAATCTTACCAGATAGTTAGAAGTTAGTCCAACTGTAAGCTTCTATTTATGTGTAACAAATTACTGTTAGTTTGGCAGCTTAAAATAGCATACATTATTACATCACAGTTTCTTTTCTTTTCATTGCCCTGGGTAGAGTGCAATAGCATCATCGTAGGTGACTGCAACCTCATATTCCTCCTCCCTCTGCCTCCAGAATAGCTGGGACTGCAGGTGCATACCACCATGCCCAGCTAATTTTTTTTTCTATTTTTAGTGGAGATGGGGTTTCACTCTTGCTCTGGCTATTCTCAAACTCCTGAGCTCAAGCAGTCTGCCCACCTTAGCCTCCCAGAGTGCTAGGATTACAGACGTAAACCGCCGTACCTGGCTTATATCACAGTTTCTGTGAGCTGGGAGTCTGGCACAGCTTAGCTGAGTCTTCTGCTTGGGATCACTCAATGTTATGCTCCCAAGAACACTCAAGGGATGTGTTCTTACCTGGAGCTCAGGGTCCTGTTCAAGCTCATGTGGTTGTGGCAGAATTCTGCTCCTCATGGCTAAACAAGACCAAGGCCTTCAGCTCTCAGAGGCAGTCCCCATGGCCTTCTCCATAGGCAAGTCACACAATAGCAACTTGCTTCTGCAAGGCTGGTACGAGGCTCTCTAATATGTGCTACCAAGCTAGTAGGTGTAGCTGTGGAAGTGACTTCCAATGCCCTTGCCATATTCTGACAGTTGGAAGCAAGTCTCAGCTTTGCCCACACTTCATATAGGGCACAGAAACAGGGACCGTGCTAGGCTCTGTCACTCTACATTTTTGAAATGCAGGTGAGTTCTTAATCTCCATGCATACCTAAATTTTTGTTTTAGGTGGTCACTGGGTTGGTTTTCAGGAAACCTCCTTTGTTGGTCTGTGGTCATTGCTACAGAATCACTTGATATTTTCTAGGCTTTAAGAGGACGCAGTCGTGTGGTACTCACTCCTCTACCATTTCCCTGTCCTTCCCTAAGGCATGGGAGGCAGCACACCATCATGCCTTCAAAAATCAACTACCAGGCAAACATCTGGGCTTTGAAGGAAGAAGGATGTACACATGTCATAGTGACCA